>PVJC01011672.1:0-41117 GCA_004026665.1 Murina feae
GGATGGATGGTTGTAGAATTGAAAGGAGAGATGGATGGATGGAGAATTGGAAGGAGAGATGAATGGATGGATGGATGGATGGATGGATGGATGGATGGATGGATGGATGGTTTGAGAGGGAAAGAAGCATGAACCCTTGCTCTATTCCCTATGAATAGATTTCCATTTTAGTGGAGCTGCCTGGCTGGCTCCCAGATGAAGTGTGAAGGAGATAGTGGCCTGGACCAAGGCAGGGCATGGTGGGGAACAGTAGTAGGCTGGGGGAGATCTGGTAATGGGCTGGACTCTAGGAAGGTGGCTTGAAAGGAGGGTGTGGAGGACAGGGTTGAGATAGGGGTAGGGAGGGCACAGGCTGAGGCCAAGTTTTGACTGCATCAGCCTGCTTCTCTCCTCCTTTGCCCAAATGGGAGCCTCTCCCTGGGGCATGAGATACCACTGTCTAAGCTGTGTTGTTCCCCTGTCCTGCCAGGGCCAAGTGCCATGAATCAGGCAACCATAGAGATAGAGCCCAACCAGGATACGGGTGACGAGGAACAGGAAGAAAGAAGGCCCGGGTGAGGCCTTTGCTGTTTGTGGAGGATGGCCTCAAAGCAGGTGCCAGTGGGATGGGCCTGCAGCTGTCCTTTAGTCTTCCCAGCAGGTCTGAGTGAGAGCCTGCGGGCACTATTCTGTAGGATGGGCAGCCAGCGATGAGCCGAGGTCTCTGCACCAGAGCCAGGCAGCAGCAGGGAGCATGGAAAGTGAGATTCCCCTGTGCACAGTGCTGGGCGCAAACCGCAGCGCTCACAGGGCGAGCTCTCCCCACGCACCCTCTCCCCATTATCCCTGCCTCACCAGCACCCTTCCCTTCCACTCGGTTCCTGAGAAGCTTCCTGCCCGCTCCCCCATTCCCCTGTCCTGTGAGTCACCTCCCACTCTCAGCACCCCTCCCACACAGTGCGATGGATCCTTCTCCTGCCTCCCCAGCCCCTCTGCCTGTGAGGACCGAGCACTGTGCTTTCAAAAGGCTGGCGTGAGGCAGGAATGGTCAGACAGGCAGGGCTCTCACTCTGCCTCTCCTCCCCAGGCCCGGCTCTCCTCTGTCAGGTGAGACCTGTCAGCCTTAAGATCCGGAGCCCTTGTTAACTGTCCACAGCACTCTCCCACTCCCCACCCCCACCCCCATGGGGAGGACTGCTCTGGGATCTGGTCCTAGAGACCTCCCTGAGCTGAGGAAACCCAGGAAGGCTGCTGGGATTCACCTTCAGTTCTCTGCCTGAGTTCATCCCTCAGCTGCTCCCTCTGGCCAGCTGCTCCCTGCTGAGGACAAGGACTCTGGGCAGTGGCTGGGAATCTGTCTGCCCTCCACCCTCCCTGGGACCACCTTTCTGGACCTCAGGTCCCCATGTACAACGTGTGTGTGTGGTGTCTTTGCTCCAACATAGACACTGACACCCACCTCTGTTTACAGGGCGACTTTGGTCAAATTGACCTCCCTAAGCCTCATTTCATTCGGTGCGAAGAGAACCAATAGTGAGGCCCTGGAGATTCGGTTTTTGATGGAAGAATCATAGCAGCAATGTGCAAGGTGCTTTCACACAAAATGTCTCATCTGACCTCCCAGTGACCCTGTGAGGTGGAGTCACTTTCATCCTCAGCTTATAGTTTGAGAAACAAGAGCCCAGCTATCAGGGACCAGGCGCAGGGGGGTCCTTGCCTCTGGGTCCCGTGTCACCAGACCTAAGGCCAGATCGGCAGCAAAAGACAGTGGTGGCCCGAAATGTGGGTCCTGCCCGCCTTTCTCTCCCGTTGAGGTCTCTGGGGAGGCAGGGGCTGCAGACAGATGAGTGGCCCCTCCCTGGTGTGGGAGTGAGGGCTGAGAGCTGCTCTGACAGCTGTGCAGATAATCGGCTTCTCCCGTCGCTGCTAATAGCATGTTTAGCTTGCGACTCCTCTGTTTGCCTGGAGCCTCCCACAGGCTCAGGGCTGTCTCTCAGCTCCTGCTTGGGCGGGGCAGCTGCAGCCGAGAGAGCATCCCTGCTCTCAGCCCTGGCCAGAGCCCGTGGCTCCACCCGGACCCTGGACCTGGGGGGAACCCCCTGCCTCGGCTGCCCCCACAACAGGGAGCCCCTCTGGGCTCTGGGAAAGTGGAAGGCCTCCGGCTCCTGGGGATCCGAGTGCCCCCGCTCCCACTCCAGTGCTCTGTGGATCTCTTGCTCCCACAGGACCAAGTGCTCTCCTGCCCAGAGTGTGCCTCACGGACCAGCCCACCTTCAGGTTACATTCCACCCCTTCCTCCAACCCCCTCACCTCCCAGGCCACAAGGACACACCTTAAGTGTAATCTGACTGTTATAGGCACTTACACAGATGATTAGAGCAAGGACGTGGGGGCAGGTACAGAAGGTCAGCAGGGCAGAAAACCTCGGGTGCCTGGAGAGGTGCAACGCTGGGAAAACAAGCACCTTGCCCCTAGGGTAACCTTTCCTGCCCTAGCATCTCGCTGGTCCTGTGGGTTAGACCCCTGACTTTTCATATCGCTGGTCATGTTTAGACCCCCTGGCTTTTCCTCCTAAAAATAGCATCTAGGCCTTGGTTGTATTTCAGCTCCAGGCCCTGAAAAGCAGCAAAACCAGACAAGTGACATCATGCCTGCTTCAGGACCTGCAGTATTGACCAGTGACCCCCTGCCTGCTGGGGCCTAATCGGTACCCACCATGACCCAAAAGAGCACACCTGGAAGCTAATGAATATTCTGCGGAGACCCTCACCCCGAGATCTCCCCTAAGATGCGTCTCCTAAGTGCTAAGGGACCACAGGAGCGTTGGGCTCCCCTGTTGCTGCTTCTACGCCCTTCTTTGTTTCATTATCCAAAGTGTGTTTTTGTTGTGGCCAATAAATTCTTTTATTTTTAATCTTCACTGAAATTTATTTATTCTATTGATTTTTAGAGGGAGTGGAAAGGAAGGGGAGAAGGGGAGATAGGTAGGTAGATAGATAGATAGATAGATACAGAAACATCGATGTGAGAGAGACATCTGTTGGCTGCCTCCTGGAACAGGGCCAGGTATCGAAAATGCAACCCTATGATGTATGGGGTGAAGCTCTAACCACTGAGCTACCAGCCAGGGCTAATTAATTCTTGCTTGCTTGCTGCACTTTGTCTCTTTTCAAAACATTTTTTGTCTTCCATATTTTTTCATTTTAAAATATTTTTTTATTGTTGGTAGTATTATAGTTACCTTCCATTTCCTCTTTCTTTCCTCCTCTCCTCCCAGCCTCCATCCATCCCCCCAGGTTTTCACATTGCCTGTGTCCATGGGCTATGCATACGAGTTTTTTGGTTTATCCCTTCTTGTACCTCTGCCCCACATTGTCAGTCTGTTCCATGCCTCTCTGCCTCGCGTATTATTTTGTTGGTCAATTCATTTTGTCCACTAAATTCCACAAATAAGTGAGATCATGTGATATTTGTCTCTCTCAGTTTGACTTATTTCACTTAGCATAATGTTTTCTAGGTCCCTCCATGCTGTCCCAAAGGGTAAGAGATCCCTCTTTTTTATAGCTGCATAGTATTTCAGAGTGTAAATGTCCCACAGCTTTTTCTATCCACTCATCTACTGATGGGCATTTGCACTGTTTCCAGATCATAGCTGTTGTAAATAACACTGATGAACATAGGGCTGCATCTATTCTTTCTGACTGGTGTCTTGGGGGTTTTAGGATATATGTCAGAAGTGGGATCACTGGGTCAAATGGGAGTTCCATTTTTAACTTTTTAAAGACACTCAATACTGTTTTCCACAGTGGCTGCCCCAGTCTGCATTCCCACCGGCAGTGAACTCGTGTCGCTGCACTTTGTCTCTTGATTGAAATCTTTCCTTGAAGAGAACAAGAACTGAGGTCTCCTCGTCTGGTCAGTACTGACCATCCTGGGGCAAGACAGACCCCAAAGCCCCAAGTTGCCATCACTGCTGAGCCCTCACTTGCCAGGTTAGTAGAAAACACTCCCAGGAGCTGTTTCCCATCTCCCAACACACACACACACACACACACACACACAGCTCCTCCACAAGCTCCAAAAGCAGCCTGGCAGTTTCCTCCTGTGGGGAGGAGACCCACTGGCTGGCCGTGACCACTGCCCTTGGCCTGGTGCCTGACTGACACATGGCGACCCTGGCTTCTTAGCTCCTGCCTGACCACGGGCTGCTCCCATGCTGGGCCACTCCCTGGGGACCCACCTGCCCAAACCGGATGGACTTCACAGGGAGCAGCAGAGGGCATTGGGGAGCAAGGGACACTCGTCATGCTGTCAGCTCCTGTCTCAGGGAGGCCCTCACTGGAGGGTGCGATGATTCATGGATTTATCCTTCACCAGAGGGCTGTCCGCTGGGAGCTTCCCCAGGGGCTGGGCTTGGTCCCGTTCACCGTGGTCTCTCCGGAGCTAAAACAGTGAGGTGCCCCAGACAGGACACTCATCGCCACTTGCTGACTGAATAAATATGTACAAGTTTGTTCTCTTTTCCACTGGCGTTATTCCACAAGGAACTTTCCAAGTTTGCCCTTTTTCTTGGCAGTGTAGTAAGTGTGCTGCCTCGTGGATGCACCGTGCCCTGTCTTCCACAGCGAGCAGGCCTTCTGGCTCACTCCAGACGTTACTATTATAAATAATGTTGCTATAAACAGCTGTGCACGTATAGCTCTTTTCCTTTGCAACTGGGAGGAATTCCAAACAGTGGGATTACTGGGTCAAAGGGCATGGCATATTTATGGTCTTGGATGTGGTGGGACTGGCTAATTCTCAGCCCCCTTGGGGCCCTGCAGTCCCCAAGGGTTATCTCTGAGTAATGCCCACAGACTCCTTCCCTGTGGTTCCCAAAGTCATCCCTGCCTCCCTGGGTGCGCTCTGGCTCCTGGTGGACGGTGGAGCCAGGCCTAGTGGCAGGGCAGCTGGTGTGGGGTGTGTGGAGGGGTCAGGAGGAGGAGCTGTGGGAATGGTGTCCACAAGGCATATCCCTTAGCTCCTGGGGCCAGGGGCCCTGTTCTGGGAGGGAGGAAGGCCACATCCTCTCCCAGATCACTTTTTGCTCTAGGATTGGCTTTCTCTCCACCCCAGTTTCTGAGAGGGAGCAGGATGCACCCCCTTTGGGAAGAAGGGTGGGGGCTCTGGCGCCACAGCTATTTCTGACTTCCCTCCTTCAGGAGAGGGCAGTGTCTGGGAGGAACAAGAAGTGTGGGAACTCGTTCCGAGCAAAGGTCTACCTCACTGTAGAAAAGGGGTCTGAGACCCACCGACTCCCCAGCATGCTCTGCCTTTTGCCCTGTCCCTTGCCTCTGCCCCCTCACTTCCTCAGCTCCCCCTCACACAGGGCCTGAGTGGCAGGCGGGGGTGGGTCCACATTGGCCCCTTCTGGGTCCTGCCCGGAACCTGCCTTCTCATGAAAGCAGGTTAGGTGGCTGGGAGGCATCCCCTCCTGAGCAAACCTTCCCTGTCTAGAAACTCATTCATAGTTTGGGGAGTCTGCTTGCTCAGCAGATGCCTCCATTTAATGGGGACCTTGGAGACTTCACCCCAGGATGGAGTCTCGCACTAGAGAGGCCTGTGGAGGGAGGAAGGGCCTGCTGTCTGAGAGCTGGCTGAGCTCCCACCCAAGCAGTGCCAGCAGCAGAGGCGTGAGTGGGCCAGTGCTGGGAGGGACGTCTGGGCTCCTGGGTCCCTGGTTCTCCCTCCAGAACAGGGAGCAGTCCCTCTCTACCTCCTTCCAGGGCCCCTCTGGCTCAGGCCTCAGGTGGCAAGAGTGTGGGGAGCAGTGCAGAAGCCCATGAGGAAACAGCACAGGCCTTGGCGTTCACTCATCTTTGGGGCACTGACACCCACTCCTGCCTGCCCAGCTCCTGCTGTCGCTTGGGTCAGGGCCTTAGCAGAGTGGGTGCTGTGGCTGACCCAGCACAGAGCCAGGCATGTGGCTGGAACCCAGCGTGTGGGGATCAGAAGGAGCCTAGTCCCTGCTCCTGATGGGAGCCCTTTGCCTGGAGCCAGGAGCACCTCTAGGGTTGGGGGTGCAGTCCCCCTTTTACAGCTTCCCCTCCTCTTCCCAGGCCTCACTCTGGAGCTCTTTGCTGGCTGATGAGGGAACAATGGCTGTGGAGTGTGTGGGTGCACGTGGGGGGAGCTGTGTGATTTTCCTGGACAGGCAGGCGTGAGAAGAGGAAGAAATTATTCTGCCTAAAACCTCAGAGATGAGCTCTTCTCCAGAGCTGGCAGACTGACTGCTTTATATCAGGGCTGGGAGGGCCATTGCCCGGGGCAGGAGCAAGGCGGGGAGAGCCAATCCCCAGGCTAGACTCAGGGAAGGCCGCCACATCTGAGATAACCCTCTGTGTTTCTCCAGGTGTCACCCCATACAGAGAGCTGCTTCACCCACCATAACTGCTCGTCCTCACAAGAATCCAGAGGGGCGAGGGGCGGTGAGGAAGGCAGACACTGAAGTTAACCTAGTTTACGACGAGGCGACTGAGGCCCTAGGAGTTAACTGATTTGCTCAGATCACAGAGTAGAGCCAGGCTTGAACCCAGGCTGCTGGATCCCAAAGTCCAATAGGCCTTCCACCTCCCCCTACATGACTACATGGAAGTGGTCTTTCTGAAGGTGCAGCCAGGAGGGACCCCCAGAGCAAACAGCAGCTTCAGTTTTGCTGGATCCCCAGGCAGACTTTGGCAAAGTACCCCCGACACCACCCCACCCAGCATCCACCTTTTGAAGTGTATCTTTCATGCTGGAGGAGGGGCAAGGTTGCATTGGGGAGGAGGTTGTCCTACTGGGACCCCAAGGCCCGGGGGCTCACGGGGAGTCTCTGGGAATCTGTTGGACCCCAGCTCTCTGTCATGATTACTATTTTTTCTACCACAGAGAAGGAGCCAACTTTCAAGGCTAGAAACGAAACCTACCCAAGAATTTTTCCTTTCTTCTGGGCAACACTTCTTTACATAGTGGGAAATTCCACAGTGATGGGCCAAGTGGAAAGAGTGGGCAGGGGTCTTGGTTACAAGTCATTACAGCAGTCACTGTGGCTGATCACAAATGTCACATTCCTTTTATCCCATTGGAGGAGCTGACTTCTTCATCCACTTCTGCTCAGGCCTGGTCATCTGACTGACTTTGACCAATAAGATGTGAGTGAAAGTGATGTGACCTATGACTTCCCGACATAAGATCTAAGAGCTCATGTTCTCTTTCCTGGTCTCTGAGGTCCTGGACACACCTGCTGAAATGAAACTTTCCTCATATTAGGTCACTGAGTGACTATACCCATGGTAGATGTGCCGGAAATAAACTGCCATTGAGATTTGAGGGCAGTTTGTTATTACAGCATAACCCAATCTATACTGACTGATACAGCCACCAAGCTGGCCAATAAGAGCCTTTCCTAGGACTTCAGAATTTCCTAAGCTTTAATTATAACCGGTCTAGTGGGCTGGACTCATCCTATATAAGAAAAGCATAGTATGCAGCCCTGACTGGTTTGCCTCAGTGGATAAAGCGTTGGCCTGCGGACTCAGGGGTCCTGGGGTTTGATTCCGGTCAGGGGCATGTACCTTGGTTGTGGGCACATCCCCAGTGGGGAGTGTGCAGGAGGCAGCTGATTGATGTTTCTCTCACATCGATGTTTCTAGCTCTCTATCCCTCTCTCTTCCTCTCTGTGAAAAATCAATAAAATATATATTTTTTAAAAGCATAGTATGAAAATTGTCCCCTGGACTGAGAGTTGTCTGGGAATTCAACCAGGGGGCAGAGCTGGCTTGGGGGGAAGGGAGGGAGTTACTCGGCTGGCAGCTGGCAGCTACTAGGGACCTTACCAGTGCATGAATTTTGTGCACTGGACCTCTAGTCTATATATATAAAAGCCTAAGTGACCAAACAACCAGTCACTATGACGCGCACTGACCATGAGGGGACAGATACTCAATGCAGGAGCTGCTCATTGGTGGTCAGTGTGCTCCCATAGCCAACCTCCTACGGCCCCTCCCCCTGGCCAGCCAGCCCAATAGCTGGCCAGGTCAAGGGACTCCACCCATGCATGAATTCATGCACTGGGCCTCTAGTAATATATAAACCCAGTTACAGTGGGGAATGTGGAAGCAGAGATGTAATTTTTTAAAGCTAGGGAAAAAAGCAGGCTCACAGCAAGGAGAAAAGAAGAGATATTCTCAGCCTCTATTTCCCGCCTAGGATCTAGATGCATAGAAATCCCATGTCATTTTTATTACACAAGCTTGGGTTTAGGTTTCTTTTAACCAACAGTCCTGATAGAGAGCGAAAAAGGATTCCCGACAAGCCCCATTTTACTGATGAGGCCACTGAGGTTCAGAGTGGTCAAGCCACTTGTCGGAGGTCACAGAGTCGTGGAGGACGAATGTTCACTTGCTTCCCTTCCTGATGAAATAATTTAAACAGAAAAGATAAAATGTAAGTCTTCCCTTCTAGTTCTCCCCATCCCATCTCCCAAAATAACTACTCTTATCAGTTTGGAGAGCATTTTACTAGACCTCTTAAAAATGTTTTTACAAACATACATGTATATCACACTCAAGGAGTTTTATTATAGCAATGGGATCATATTATACCCACTTTTCTGAAACTTGCTCTTTTCACCCAAATTCTATCTGTACCTGGCCAGGCTAGTGATATGCCAAGTAAAGAAGTGGTAAATCAGGTCAGACCCAAAGGCTGAGTGAGATCAGAACGCTCCAGGTGGGCCATGAGGCAGGAACATTCCAGGCACCTTTTGAGGCTCCCAATAGCCCTTCCAGGCAGCAGCTCCTCTGGCCAGCTCTGCAGTTGAGAAGTGTGGCTTTTTGTTTAAATGGAAATCTGCTCCCCTTTGAACTCTCCCATTGGCCCAGGACCTCTCGATTAGTTCCTGGGCAAATCGCTTTATCAGCCTTCAGCCTCCCACAGTGGATCAGGCTGGGAGTGAGGTTGCCCACAGGCTTCTGGTGACACTCACTCCCTGACCCTCACCCTATGGCCAGCTCTGCAGAAGGTGGGGACAAAGGCCACTGCTGACCAGGAAGATATCAGGAGCCCAGAGGCAGAGAATAAGGGCCCAGCCAGTAAAGAGAATGGGATGAAACCGAGACAGCCAGAAGGCAGGCAGGCAATTAAAGGAGGGGGCTGACTTTTGTTTTTTAATATATTTTTATTCAATTACCAGGCTCCTCCGCTGGAAGAGGATAATTAATGGATTAGCAAGGCTGTTAGCAAGGCTGCTGCCAGGGAGGATTGGGCAGGCTCTGGGGTGGGGGCGGACTGGGGCTCCAGATTCCACAGGAATGAAGCTCAGAAACCTGAGGGCAGCTGAGGGTCATGGAAATAAACAGGGGCAGTGTGCAGGCTGGCAGGTGTGAGGGCAGGCCAGAGGGAGTGTGGGGGTGGGGTAAGGAGGGTCATGGACTGCCCCTGACCTGAAAGGGCCCTTGGCTTGCAGAGATGATAGGTAGACTACGGAGGCACTCATGAGAGCAGCTAGGGGTAGTGGTGTTGACGCCCCTTGATTCTGCATATCCATAGAGCTCACAACCAGCATGCACATGGTTTGGGGCTGCATGATGCTGAAGTGAAAGGTGTCTATACTGTAGAACAAGGACTTCCACATCTGACACTCCTCAGTTAGAATCCCGCTCCCCCTTCTCAACTGGGTGTGGCTTATCAGACACCCCAGCTGCTCTCCCCGGCTTCTCCGCTCCTTTCTAGTTAGGCAGGGTCACACCAAAGCACAAGAGAACCGGGATGCCACCCTCCCGCTGGGTCTGAGGAGGCCACTGTTCTGGGGAGCAGAGCCTGGATCCTCCTGAGTCAGCAAGTGACCTTCGTGAAGCAGATCCCCCACTAGCCCCTGGGAGCAAGAAGTAAACCGTTGTGTTAAGTTATGATTTCAAAGCTGTTTGTTACAGCAGCATAACTACACCGATCCTGGTTATTACACAGGTGAGCCTGGCCTCCCCGAGGCTGTTAACTCATCTATAAAGCAGGTGAGAAGGAGCCTCACACCTTGATGGCTATTGGGAGGTTGGGTAAGAGGACACACACTGGCTGAAGGGTACTCTCAGCTCCTGGATCTCACACCCCCTCTAAGAGAAAGGAGTGTTGCTATGGGCCAAGGTCAGGGACATCTGCTAGGCCAGGCCAGTGGTTGGAACTTCCACAGGTTGGAGCAAGGAGTTTACGTGGGGGTGGGCAAAGTCCACAAGACCCTGGAGGCCTGGGCTGTGCCTTCCCAGGGGAGGCCATGAGAGTGCCCTCTCTTTCTGGTTCCCTCAGCAATCTTCTGTCTAGGGTGGGGAGAGAGGCCGAGGGCTGCGGGGAGGGCTGGCTGGACCAAAGAGTGCTTCTCCCAAGCTGCTGTCCCCAGGCCAAAGCCACTCTTGTGAGCTCCAGCAACACAGGCTTTCCCTCTGCCACGCTCCTGCAGCAGCCCAGCTTCCCTTCCTCTCTCTTCCCCTCCTTCCCCCACCCCTCTCGTCATTACCTTCAGCTCCCACTTTCCGACAGAAGCTAGCAGGTCACAGACATGGGATCTGCCGCCTGTCCTCCTCCACTCCGCTTTTGGCCTGTTCCCCACTGTTCCCCTTTGGTCTACAAGATCAAACCCGTTCCCTCCCCCCCTCCCCCGCCCAGCTGATCTCATTCCTCCTGGAGTTTCTGATTCTCAGCCTCAAAAGCTTGAGCAACAGTTTCTATCTATTTTCTGAGAGAGTAGCCGTGTACTGGCTCCTGCTCTGAGCTCACCCAATTTTTCAGAGGCAGGATGTTCCAGGTACAGGCTTTTAACGTTTCCTTCTTAGCCTGGCATAGTCCATTGGTACTCTTACCCTTAACCGGCTTGGGGTGGGGGGGCTGCTGCCATTTCCCCTGCCCCAAAGCCGGCAGCTAGGGCCCTCTTGCCCATCACGACTGAGCCCACAGCTCTGGACTCTGAGATGCAAACACAATTAGGTGCTCATGTCCACTGAGGATCCCTGACCGGGAAAGAACTGGACCCTCACTTGTCCTACACACAGCCAGGGACCATCAGGGGCTGGTGGCTCCCTGCTCTCTGTCACAAATGAGTCCCTGATGTAGCTAACTAACACCAGCAGCTACCAGCCCAACAAGCAGCCAACACAGGCTTGCGCTGACCAACACAGTAGCTGTTGAGCCTTTGAAATATGGGCAGAAAAATTGAGATGTATGGCGAGTGTAAGATACACGTGGATCCTGAAGAGTCGGGATGAAAAGAGAAAGTAAAATATCTCAGTAACGTCTAATTATTGTCATACATCATCTCATGGACTAATATCATAAAATCGCATTAATTTATATTGATTACATGTTGAAATAATATTTTGAATGTATTGGGTTAAATTATATTATTAAAACTGATTCTACCTGTTCTTTGCATTTTTTTTAACGTGGCTGCTAGGAAATCTGAAATTACTTAGCGGCATGCCTTTTGTTTCTATTACATAGCTCTGCACAGAAATTCTGGAAGGACTCCCTCATCACAGAGGACCAATGCCCATCCTTGGAGTCATTCTTTTCACCTCACTGATGAAGAATTGAGCTCGGTGTCCATTAGAGTACGTTTGACTGCAGGTCTAGAAATTGCAACAGATGGGGGTTTAATTGAACAGGAGTTTATTTCACTAATATAACAAGTCTATGTAGTTCTAGGGTTGTGTTACAGTCCAATAAAGTCAAAGCATGAGGTTGGCATGTCTGAGATTTTCTTAGTCTTTCCCTCATTGTTACAAAATGGTTGCTGTTGCTCCAAACATCACATCCTCAGTTAATGCTCACCAAATTGGAAAGAAGGGAAAAGGACAGAAGAAAGTAGTTGGGGGGACATCCCTTATAGAAGAAATCTTTCCCCAGAAAGACCCCAGGGGGTCCCCCTTCTTTCTCATTGCCTGGGAATAGCTCACATGGTTGCCCCTAGATGCAGTTAATAGGCTGCCCAGGCAGATATTAACAAAGGGCAGAGGTGCTGCCACAACTGCTTACAGAGTAATGATCCACCCCCTGGCTGGGCACATGGCCCCCAAGCCAAATCAGAGTGTGAAGAGAGAATGCCTGCAGGTGGGAGACTGATGGGGAGACTGATGGGGGGCCTGATGTGTCCAGGGTCAGGCAGTGATTAGAGCCCCAATTCCCTCTCCACTGATCTCTGGGTGGGAAGAACCTTTCTGTCGGGGTGCAGCAGGTGCTGCCGGGCTATGCTGGAGTATCAGAAGCCCATGCTGTGGGGGTCACTCCTGCCCTTAAGCCAGTCATGGTTTTCCCGCGCCCTTTGCTGGAGGCTGACCGAGAATGGGTGTGGTGCGATTCTGGCCAGTGAAATAGGACAGAAGCTGCTACGGGGATTCAGGAAAAGTTCCCTAACTCTTAAAAAGACATATCCAGGAAGAGGTGGTCCCTTTGCTGTGTGTGGTCATGACTGAATGTGATGCCTGGAGCAGTGGCAGCAAGCTGGTGGTCAGGAGGGAGACTGGCCCGATAACAGGGCTGGCTCACTGAGAGCAGCATGGAATGCAGACGACACTGGGTCTCTGTGGCTGTCACTGCAGCACTGAGCGGACTAGCTCTGGGTTGTTGTACCTCGGAGCTTGCTGTGCAGGAGATGCATCTCCTTCCTTGTTCAAGCCCCTTCCCGTTGGGCCTTCTGTTCCTTGCAGCTGAAAGCACTCTAACGAATTCACCTTTCCTTCTCCACTTCCTGCTCCTGAGGCAGGTGGAGGCCAGAACCAAGCAGCTCCACTCTGGGGAAAGCAGCACTGCCCATTCTCTGCCCACAGGCTGGGGGCAGGGCCTTGGGGGGCTGGCTGTGCATTGCATAACCACACTGCCCAGCAGAGCCAGAGAGAGGGCGAGAACTGTGTTCAAAACTCCGGGCAGCGGGGAGGAGTGGTTTGGGTGGGGGGTATTGTGGGGACCGCATAAAGAAAGGTCATTCCTGACTGTCAGAACCCCATGTGGCCCCCCCACCATGGCCCTGCCCAACCCAGCATGGCTTCTGTGTCCCAGAGACAATGCCAGCAGCCACCTACCAGCTGCTGTGGGCAGGTGGGGCAGGAAGGCTGGTGGTTAGGTGCCGGAGAAGCCAGACCCTGGATCTGGCCCAAATAGGCTATTGTCGAGGAGGTATGATCATTCTTTCTCTGAGGCCGCCTGGTGCAGGATGCATAGAGGCCAATTAAGTACTTTCCTGGCAACTGAGTATATAGATTTGCTTCCACGAGAGCTCTTTCTTGCAATGACCCAGGACACCTGGAGGGCCCTCCCCCAGCCGTTTGTGTTGCAAACGTTCCGAGCATGCTAGTCTCTTTGCTCTCAGGAAAAGGGGCTCTTTTACCGGGAGAGGGACCTAGAGGCACTCCCTGAGGCATTTTCTTTCTTGGAAGAAATGCTAGAGGTCCTGAATGTCCCCACTCCCACCAGGCTACCCACCATTAGCTGCCAAGTGAAGCCTGCAAATTGAAGATTCTATCATGCGGTCCCCTGATCAGGGGCGCTGATGGTGCCTGCTGACTCTGAACTGCTATGCCTGCTCCGGGCAGCCCGCTGTGCTGCTGTTCCGGCTTCATGGTGCTGGGCATTTGCTCACGCCATTCCCTGTGCCAGGATTCTCTTATTGTCCCAGGTTGCTGTGCCACCCTGGTGTGGTCATCAGTCATAAGGATTGGTTCAGGCATGGGCCTGCGACTTTTCACGGGCCAAAGAGAGACAGCCCTGAGGCCCTTGGGGGAACCTTTGGAAAGGCACCCCACACAGATGGCATGCTTCGACCATGTCTATCCCCCAGTGTGGTCAGTCTAAAAATGAAACCAACCCAGCAGAAAGTGAATCAGAAAGGCATCAGGGGACATCATTATTTAAGCACCAGAATCTACCTATAATTCTGCACTTCTCAGGCATTTGAATAAATAAGTGTCTGAGTGTTTGTTGTTTTAAATATATTTATATTGATTTCAGAGAGGAAGAGAGAGGGATCAATGATGAGAAAGAATCACTGATTGGCTGCCTCCTGCACGCCCTCCACCAAGGAACAAGTCCGCAACCAGGGCACGTGCCCTTGACAGAATCAAACCCGGACCCTTCAGTCCACTGGCCTATGCTCTATCCACTGAGCCAAACCAGGTAGGGCTATTGATTTTTAAATAAAACCACAATAAGCCCTGGCTGATGTAACTCATTTGGTTGGGCATCATCCTGTGCACTGAAGAGTTGCTGGTTCAATTCCTGGCCTGGGAACATGCCCGGGTTGTGGGCTTGATCCCTGGTAGGGGGCATGCTGGAGGCAGCCAATCAATGTGTTGCTCTCATATTGATGTTTTGCTCTCTCTCTCAAAATCAATAAAAACTCTTTTTTTTAAAAAAAACAAAATAGTTTGAGCTTGGCTGTCACTCACGTTGGAAGTCATTACTAATATAAAGGTGGGATACCATCACGCAGACTCGGTGTGTCCTTAGCTGCTCCCACCTCAGCAGCTTTCCTGGTTTCTTTACCTGCCCAACTGAGCTGTTCCCTCTGGAGGAGCAGACAGTGCTGCACCTCAGCTTCCCCTGGACTTCGAGGGGGTTTATTTTCTTCTTCAGTCGCCTTAAACTCTGCACGTTGCCTTTGGTCCGTATAAGACTCCTCCCTTGTTTTGTCATTCTTTCATCTCTGGACCCTCTCCCATCCCTCCCTCTGCATGGACAATGTGCTAACAAGTCTTTTTCCCCTTTGTGGTCCTGCAAAATGAATATTATCTTTAGGTGGTTTTTGTTTCTGCAAATAGTATTTTGGTTCTCATGTTGTTTCTTTTTTTTTTTCTTTTTTTTTAACTCAGCATCATTTTAAAGCCCATTCCTGTTGCTTTCCTAGCTGCTACGCCATTCTCCATGCTGTGAACCATTCTCATTCTCCTTCCCATTAGCCCCGAGATGGACCCCTAAGTTGCTCCCAATAGCCTCTGCCCCACACCACCATAAAGAGCTCTGCAGCAATCATAGTGAAATGCATGTCCCATGGAACTGTCAATTCTGTTTGTGTCTCTACCTGGATGTGGAATTGCAGGGATGTGGGGGATGTGTACTATAGACTAACTACCCCCACCATGACCTCACTGCTCTACCTTCACATAAGTAGTGCTGTCACCAGCATCCCCACATCTCCATCCAACACCAATACTTGTCTCTATCCAGCTAAATTTGGCCTACTTCACAGATTGCATTAGTTCTCTACTGCTGGGTAACAAATTACCACAAACTGAGGAGCTTAAAATAACACCCAGTTTTTATCTTCCTTTTTTTTTTGTGTGTGTGTGTGAACCAGGAATTGGCATAGAGTAGCTAGGTCCTCTATTCAAACTGCAATCAAGCCATCAGCCAGGCTGCCTTGCTATCAGAGGCTGGATTAGAGAAAGAGCCACTTATAGGCTGCCTCTGGTTGTTGGCAGAATTTGTCTTCCCGTGGCTGTAAAACTCAAGGTGACTTGCATCTTCCAGGTTAGCAGGAGAGTCTCTGACCTCTACATCCTTTTTTTAAGGGGCTCACCTGATTAGGTGCGGCCCACCTAAGTTCATCTCCACTTTAACTTAAGGTCAATCATTAAGGGTTTTAATTACACCAGAAAATTCCTATCATCTTTTCCATAAATTGTAACCTAATCAGATGTGGTACCCTATAAGTTTTGTTAAATTCTATTGATTAGAAGCAAGTTACAGGTCCTGCATACTGAAGAGAGATAATTATATAAGGGCATGGCCACTGGGGCTCATCTTAGAATTCTGCCTATCACATAGGTGTCATGTGATATCTTATTGTTGTTTTTAAAATTGTGGCAAAATATACATAACATAAAACTTACCATCTTTACCACTTTTAAGTGTACAGTTCAGTGATAGTAAGTATATTCACATTGCTGTGCAGCCATAACCACCATCCATCTCCAGAACTTCAACTTGCAAAACTGAAACTCTGTACCCATTAAACTAACTTCCCATTTCTCCCTCCCTCCATCCCTGGTAACCACCACTCTACTTTTTAATTTTATTTTATGAATTGAATTATTTTATGTCTCATACTTATAGAATTTGTGTTTCTGTGACTGGTTTATTTCATTTAGCAAAATGTCCTCAAGGCTCATCGATGCTATAGTGTGTGTCAAAATGTCCTTCCTTTTTAAGGCTGAGTAATATTCCATTGTGTGTATCTACCACATTTTGCACACCATTCATCAGTCAGTGGACACTTGGGTTTTGTCCATTTTCTTGGCTATTGTGAATAGTGCTATGAACATGGGAATACAAATATATCTTTGAGATCCTGCTTTCAATTCTTTGGGGGTATATACCGAAAAGAGGAATTCCTGAGCCAGGTGATAATTCTATTCTTAGATTTTTGAGGAACTGATGTATAGTTTTTCTAGTGGCTGCACCATTTTATATTCCCAACAGTACACAAGGGTTCCAGTTCTCCAAACCTTACCAACACGTTATTTTCAGTTTTTGTTTGTTTTTGTCATTTGTTTTTGTTGTTTGTTTTTTACAGTAGCCATCCTACTGGGTGTGAGTTGGTATCTCACGGTGGTGGTTTTCATTTCCTTAATGAGTAGTGAGGTTGAGCACGTTTTCATGTGCTTATTGGCCATGTGTATGTCTTCTTTGGAGAAAAGTCTGTTCAAGTATCTGATTATTATAATCTGCATTTTTCTACTAATGATTTTGGCCATCTCATGCATTTCTTCCAAAAACTGCCTGCTCATAACCTTTGTCCATTCATTTTTCTTGTTAATTTGTAGGAGTTCCTTGTATATTGAGGCTCTACTAATCTTGTACATTTTAGACTATGCATAATATCTTCCATTTTGTCACGTGTCATTTGGAACAAATAGCTTTAATGTTGACATAATAAAGATCTTCCCCCAAGCCTTTTTTTTTTTTTTTCATGATGAATTGTGCTTTAATAGTTTGTCTAAGAAATCTTTTCCTCCCTCTAGGTCTCAAAGATGTTCCCCTCCATGTTATTTTCTAGCAATGTTATAATTTAACCATTCAGATTGAGTCTTTTTTTTCTATTATTAATCCTCACCTGAGGATATTTTTTCCATTGAGTTTTAGAGAGATTGGAAGGGAGGGAATGGGAGAAAAAGAAACATTGGGGTGAGACTCATTGATTGGTTGTCTCCTTCACGTGCCCTGACCAGAGCCAGGACCATGTTCTCAACTGGGAATTGAACTCATCCACAACCCTGTGGCCTGTAGGCCAACACTCTACCACTGAGTTATACCAGCCAGGGCCACCCTGACTTTTAATCCACCTTCTCAGCACCCATCATGTATGGGATTACATTGTGGCTTTTTTCTATAAAGCCAGAGTTTCCACACTAAGAACAACTCTTTCCCCACTGATTTGTGATGTTTTTTTTTTTATTGTACCTCAACTCTCCAATAGCCAGGATCCATCTCTGAACTCTCCATACTGACCCAGAGGGTTGTCCATTCTTCCACTAACACCATACTAGGGTTTTGAAAACAATGTCATTGTATGTCTGAATCTCTGGGAGTAGGGGGGAAAGAGGGAGGAGTTTCCTGTAGGCCTTTCTCCTTCCTCACACATTTGAAAATAAGTTCATGTAGCTGGAATTTTTATTAGGATTACAATGAAGTTATAGATAAATTTGGGGAGAACTGACATCATATATTAGGTCATCTCTCTTTGGTAGCAGATCCAGGTCTGAAAGGCGATGCTTCTTTTGAAATGTCTAATTGCAGCAAACAAAAATTACACACATTTCTTCCAAAGCAGCAACATAACAGAGGCAGAACTCTACTAGATGACAGACTGGTCCCTGCCATCCCAACCTGAAGCATCTGTCTTCAGGTGACTTGTCAGCATCAAATCTCCCTACTGACAACTGCAAAACGCCACTGCCTCTACACATGGAGTTCCTGGAACAAAGAGGTATTGGGTAAATTCAAGTCTGTACTCTTAGAAGGCAACTTACAACTTCAAAATAAAGGTGTTTTATCAAAATAAAAGTTTTGAAGTTTCAGATTCTCGGGGTTTAGTTGTGGGCAGTGTATTCTGATACAAAGAAAGATAAGAGGGGGGACAAAATGGATACTGCCAGTGCTAAAAGGCCACCGCAAACATGGGTGGACATGGATATGCAGCCTGGGTAGACAGACACAACGTGGAACAAAAAAAGGGAAATATGGCTACACCCTGGAGAGGACGGGCGCAGGCAGTCCCATCGGGGTGGCGTGTTAGAGAGGAGGGAGGCCCGCAGGCTCCGCGTGGCTGTGTTCACACGTGGGATTCTCTGGCCGCTGAAGTGCGCTCAGGCCACACGTGGCTGCGTGGGGACACATCGCAGTCTGCCCTCGCCCTATGCACGGCTCGCTGGTCCCCTGCGGGTGCTGGGAGCAGCGGAAAGATGCGCGCGCTCGGTCACCCGGAGCTGAAGGCTGAGGTGGGAGTCAGGCATTCATCAAACTGACACACGGTCACAGGGCCAGCTGCGGCCCGGGCGCCTCCTGACTGCAGCTCGTCCCTGGCAATGACACCGGGTGGGCTTGACTTGTTTCTCTCGACCCCAAACCTCGTTCCTGGTGATCTTCTGTCTTTTAAGTGTCCCCAACTCGGACCTAAACTCCAGCTTGGTGGCGTGTGTACCTGCAAACTCTTTCGTTGGAACCTGGATGTCCTCGTCTGCCGGGGGTGGGGTGGGGTAATGGGGAGGACCCGGGGCCTCGCGGACACCTCCAGGGCCTCAGCCACGGGCGCACAGTCAGCCCCGCCCAGCGCGGGTCACGTGGCCAAGCTGCACGCTGAGTGGGGGCGGGGCGTCGGGCCCAGCGCGCCTTCCCATTGGCTCTCAGAGCTGCCTCCCAGAAGGCACGCAGAGCCTCCCATCCGCCACCTCGGCCTCCTGTGAGGCTGCGGCTTTGGCGGGAGTTGGTCACCCGTGTGAGGTAAGACTCTTGGAGTCGCTGCTGGGCCGGTCGGACCGGGCCTGGGATCGTCGGGGCCCCTTCCGCTGCAGGAGCCACGTGGGCGACCTTGAGGGAGAGGGTTGGGGTGAGGGTGGCGGGGGGAGGGGGGTGGGGGAGCGGTGGCCCTGAGGGCCTGCTGAGCTGTGAGAGCTTCCCGCTGCCATGGTGTGAGGGCCACACTGGCGACACCGCTGCGCTGGGGCCTGGTCTGTGGTCACCCTAGACAGGTGTGTGTGTGTGTGTGTGTGTGTGTGAGAGAGAGAGAGAGAGAGAGAGAGAGAGAGAGAGAGAGAGCGGAGCGGGGAGGGGAAGAGCCGCTCGCGCCCTCTCCTCAGGCCCAGCAGGCGGCGCGCGCCGTGCTCCTGGCGAGGGGCCAGGTTCTGAGGGCCAGGGCTGGGGCCTAAGGGTGAAGAGGTCCCGTCGAGGCCGTGCTTCTTTGTAGGGAAGAGAAGAGATGGGGACGTCACCCTCCGACGCAAGGCGTCAAACGTAGGTGTGGGGGGGCCAGGCAGCAGGTGGGACGGGGTGGTGGCCGGTCCTGCCGAGCTCGGGTCCGCGGCTGCCGAAGGCCCGTGCGCTGCCTGCCACAGAGGCCGGCGCTCAGGGCTGTTTCCTTAACCGCAGCCGCTGGAAACCATGAGTTTTAACCTAACCAGCCCTAGTTTTATCATCGTGTTTCAGAATATTGTGTGGCAGCAGGTCGGTATGTGGACTGCATTTGGCCCTCAGGATGGCAGCTTGCGGCCTGGGGAGGGCTGTGCAAGTAGGCGCTAGAGGCTGACCAGACCCCCATTTGGGGGCCTCAGGTGCTAGGAGGATATATCCCGGAGCTGACCTCTGGGTTGTGTGTGCGGAGTAGTCGATGCAGGTGGCAAATGGGAGTTGCCCTGGCCCTGACTTCTCTCCTTTCTGGCCCTTTAGTGTCAGCACGGATCCGGCGGGTTTAGATCCTGAGTGAGGTGGGCCGGGGCTGGGGGAAGGCATCCTCCTTGCAAGGCAAGGCGTCCTCCCCAGATTGCAGACTTGGCTTGGAAGCTCCCTGTGCCGCGTGTCTGTGAATAGGGCTGTGAGAACATTTTCAAAGTAGGAAGTGCATTTGGGATGAGTCTACCAGAGCTCCTGCGCTTCAGGAGTCGTGACCCTGGTACCCCTCGGCTTCCTGGTTATAAACAGTGCTGATTGGGAGAGGGGGGAGTCCCAGAGGAAATGACAGCCCGTCATGTCGCACTTCCTGGGTCCCTCACCTGTGCAGGGCAGACTGCTAGGCAGAGATGAGGCAGCTGCAGCCCTGGCCACAGGACACTTGCAGATGACGAGAGAAAGTGAAACCTCAGCTCTGGAGGAAGCTCCCAGCCAGCAAGGAGGACAGGAAAACCCTAGAGCAGGGGTGGGGAACCTTTTTTCTGCCAAGGGCCATTTGGATATTTATAACGTCATTCGTGGGCCACACAAAATTATCAACTTAAAAATCAGCCTGCTGTACTGGGTCAAACATTTCATTAACTCATCCCTAATACCTTGGCAGGGCCAGACCAAGTGATTTCACGGGCCGGACATTCCCCACCCCTGTCCTAAAGGACGCATCGTGGACTTAGAGCCACGGACAGAATTTGGTGGGAAGGGAGAAGGCACATCTGCATGGGCATGTGCAGTGTGTGGTGGGGCAGGGATAACATACGTAACTGGCCCAGCCTACCCATCAGGGACACGGTGAGAGGTCAGGGTAGAGGGGTTTTTAGGGCGTAATTTCGGGGCAGGAGGGATTCAGTGCTGCTTTATGGAATAGACATTTGTTAGTTCAGGGGAATATTATGGGAAGGAGCAGCTGAGGAGTGACCCAGTGGGATCGTCTACTTAGTGTGCTATATGAGAGGATGGATTGCAGAAAAATATGTCTTGTTTCCAATAAGAAGAGCATTCCTTGGAGACAGATCTGTGTGGTATTTCTCCGTGTTCTGACTCCCCAGCTATCCCCACCTAGTACCTGGCCCACATTCCTGTGATGGTTGAGGAGGTGAAATGCCCTCTTCTGGTGTGGAGGAGAAGAGCAGCTGAGCTGGACCTGCTGCCCAGCCCTACCCATGGCTTGCCGCCATGGTCCTGTTCCTCTTTGGCAGTCTCATAACTCCTTCCTGCCAACCCAGCCTTGTTCTTTCACTTTGCACAGAAGGGTCTGACTCTCCAGTGTAGCCCTCATCTCTGCTGGGATATGGCAGGGTGGGTGTTGATGGTAAGACAACTGACCTCTGTTGTGTTAACCTTCAGGTTGCCCCTGATCTGGACACAGACTTTTTGAGGACAGCTGGCTCTGTGGTGAGACCAGTGGAGTACAGGGCAGGGCTTTGGTCTAAGTCAGCTTCCAGCCCAGTTTCTCACCACTGCCGGCCTGGGTGTTGTCTCTCTATCTCAGGAATGGGAATTTGGTGGTCACCTCAGGACTTCCAGGTTGTGACTCAGACTCTAGTACCCCCCCCCCCCCAGTCCTTCCATCTCTCCCCAGGTCAGTTTGCTGTGGTGAGAGGAAGAAAAGCAGAAGTGGCTGGTTCTCAGATCTTACAGCCCAACCAAAAACCCCCATGGATACCATGTTGGGATCCAGACTCCAAACTCAGCAGAGCAGTAGCCAGAATGCCCGGGAGGTAGTATGGCCCCTTCCATTCCTAGAATACCTTCTGCCTTCTCCCCTCCCCGCTTGTGCACCTCAGTCTTAGAGCCTCCCTCCTTCTGCCAAGGACTTTGAATCTTTTCACCTCTCCCTGTGGCCACTTTCCAGGCTAGCCTGTGGACCTCGAGCTTGGGGATGAAGCTGGAGGCTGTCACCCCATTCCTTGGGAAATATCGCCCCTTTGTGGGTCGCTGCTGCCAGACCTGCACCCCCAAAAGCTGGGTGAGTAGTGTAGGGCTGGGCCCCAGCCTGGGGAGCTTGAGGTAGCTTAGTTGTGGCTCCCTTATGTCCTTCCAAGTTTGGCCCTCCCTGCCCATGCCTTTGTTCTTGTCTTAGAGGGGAATGGAAGCACTGGTACTGGTTGTGTTGTTGGCCTGGGGCTGGCTCGCAGCCCTGGGAGAGTTGGGTGGGGAAGTGCTGAGGCACCTGAGAGGATAGGGTGTGGTCAGAGAGCTAGGATCTGACCATGCCTGCACAATCCTGTTCAGTTTGGGGGACCTGCCCATTTAGAGTCACCCGGCACTCAGCACAGGCTTACAGTCCTGCTGTGGGTCCACGCTTAGTGTGCTGGTGCTTATGGAACCCAGAGTTCTGGTGGAGATCCAGGCTATGTGAATGTTCTCTGCGGCAGACAAGAGACCTTCTCAGAGGCTTGACTATGCCACTCTGTAGAGAATGCAGCCCTTCTGCTTGGCACAGAACCATTTTTCCTGAGTGAGCGTCGGGATCTTTTGGGAAGTGCTGTACTACAGTCCTGTTTCCTGGTAGACACGATAGTCCATCAGGCGGAGACTGCAGACGGCAGAGCAGGCTTTCCTTTGCTGGTTTGCAAAGGCGCCCAAAGACATGCCATCCCTGCCCCTCTTGGGCAGGAGTCCCTCTTCCACAGAAGCATAATGGACCTGGGCTTCTGCAATGTGATCCTGGTAAAGGAGGAGAACACCAGGTAGTCAAAGCCAGGGGTGGGCAGGGCCCTGAGGTGTGGGACTGACAGGACCCTGCTTTGGGGTGTTATCTTCATCCAGTGGGAAAGAAGGGCCCCTACCCTTTGCTCCATACCCACAGGCAGGAAAGGCAGGTTCCTTCTTTTAGTATGTATGGGCTGCCCACTATGTGTCAGGCCCTAAACCTGTACCCCACTCAGTGGGGAGGGGGTGGGAGTGGGGCACCGATGGGCAGGTGCTTCTTCATCCTGCTCTGTGATAAGCCAAACTCAGGTGTTCCCTGGACATGGGCCTGGGTGTGATTCCTTCCTGATGGACTACCCTTTGTGGGCCCTAGTGGGCGGTAAGCCCTCTGAAAGATCTTCCCTCTTGCTTCCGGGGCTGTGTTCAGGTTTCGGGGATGGCTGGTTCGGAGGCTCTGCTATTTCTTGTGGTCCCTGGAGCAGCACATACCCCCCTGCTGGGATGCCTCACAGAAAGTCATGGAAAGCACTGGGTGAGGAGCAGGGACTGGGGTCGGGCTGCCACTACTGGGATCCTTGAAGGGATGACACCTCTAGGCAAGGGTGGTTGAGAGGGCTGGCTTCTAGTGTTAGCTTTACCTAGGTCTGAAGCTATGCCCTGGGCTGAGGGAAGTGACCTGAGGGACCTTAGGCATGCCCCAGCCTGACACTACTCCCTTCACACCATAGGGTAAAGGATGTCATCTCAGGGAGGGCTCCAGGAGGAGCTGGGGAAGGCCAGGTGCCCAGCCCTGTGAAGAAAGAGGTACAGCGCATCCTGGGTCACATCCAGGCCCCACCCTGCCCCTTCCTGCTCAGGTAACTGTGCTGAGGAACATTTGATCCCTAGGCTAGGTCTCTGCCCTTTTGGAGAAGTGAGTGTTGACTGGGTTTGGGGAAGGACTGGACTCCCCCACTGGGGAGCCAGATGGTGTATTTACCAGAGGGCCTGAGGGAGCCCCTGATCTGGAGACAGGCCTTTTGAGGACAGCTGGCTCCGTGGTGGGACCAGTTGGATATGGGATGGGGCTTTGATATGAGCCAGCACCCAGCTTCCAGTCCAGTTTCTCACCACTGTTGGCCTGGGTGTTGACTGTCCTGGGTTGGGAATTTTGGGGTCACCCAGGAGCCTCTCTCTGGTTGTGGCCCAGATTCCAGTACCCACCTCCAGCTTTTCACCTCTTCCCAGGTCAGGTTCCTGTGGAGAGAGGGAGACAGGCAATGGTGACTGGTTCCCCCATCTTATAGACTCCCATGCTTCCTCCTGAATTCATCCTGCAGTCATAACCTGCTCCCTTTCACATTCATTTGCACAGTCTGGGCTCCTTTAGATATAGTTGACCCAGGGGGGATGAAGGGATGCACATGTCAGAGAGAACAGAGATATATATGGCTGCAAGAACAGGATCAGTGCTGGGACTCAGAGAACCTGGGGGGGGGGGCAGTAAGACCTGTAAGCCAGGCATCAAAAGGGGGAAAGGAGCCAGCTTTGGAGGAAGGGGTGCAAGGATGGGAGGAACAGTCCCCCTAGAGGGAAGAGTATGAGCTATGGCCACAGAATAGGGCCGGATTGCTCATGAAGCTGTGGTAGCTGGAAGCTGGCAGTGAGCTGTTGAAAATGAAATCAGAGGCAGAAGGGACCGGATACACAGGGCCATACAGGGAGTCTGTGTTTGATTTCTAAGTGCAGTGACAACCAGTGGAAAGTAGGGAATGACAAGATTAATTGAGATCAAGAATAGAGATCAGAAGACTATCTGGGAAGCTGTTTTGTTAGTCCAGGTGAGACATGATGATGGCTTGGATGGGAGGTGATAGTAGAGGTTGGAAAAATGGACTGAGAGACCAGTCTGAAACTAACAGGACTCACCGATGGATTAGAGGTCAGGGAAAGGGGAGAACTCATGGGAGAGCCATTTTCTGGTCAAGCACCTGGTGGTGTGGATGGAGGGTGTGGGTTCCTTCCGGAGGAGTGAGTTTGGCCCACAAAGGATGTATTGGATACAGAGTTTCAGACACCTGACATGCTGGTGGAGGCATTTATTTATGGGTCTGGAGCTCAGAATAGGGCTGAGACCAGGGATGTACATTCGCAAAGCTTTAGCACACAGATGATAGTTAAAGTTAAAGCCAGGGGATGAGTGAGTTACGGAGGGAAAAGGGGTGCAGGGAAGTGTGTGCCAGACTCCGCTGTCCTGACGGAACTGAAAAGTTAACTGAGGAAGAATAGAGAGTAGAGGAGGTGGGTGACCGTGACCCGCCTCCACATGAAAATTCTTTTTGACTTTGTTGAGACGTCCAGTCCCCTGACCTGGCCACCTTTATACTATCAGCTACTCCTGGTGCAGCTTCCCTTCCAGGGCTCATGATGGTAGTGCCCTTGAAGGAGTCACTGGGCACAATCACTTCTTTTGAACTCAGGTACCTGCCTTCTCTGTACCGAGCAGCCAAACATTGATAGAAAAGAACACACTGTGTGGCCTTGCTTCCCTCTGAGAGCAGCTCTGCAAGGGGCACAGGCTCCGATCCTGTCTTTCTCAGCCTGACCCGCTGTCAGTTGATGCTCCATCTTGTGCCATCAGATGAGGACATGATGCTTGTCCACCACATCTTCCGGCTAGCTGCGCCTATGCTTCTGCCCTCATTTTAAGCCAGTGCCCTTCAACTATCCCTGTTCCTTCTCATATCACAAACTTCTCCATTTTTATTTCACCTTTCCTAGCAGTTTTCAAAGAGCTGGCCAGGCTATGCCTGGAGTGAGTCTTAGTCCTCTAATCTCCTTTGGGGTAAACTGGGGCAGGGAGATGCTCTGAAGCTGGTGTGAAGCAGCTGCACCATGAGGTCTTCCTGGGGGAGTGTCAGCATCTCACAGGCATGGGCTGTGGTGTCAGGCCCCCTGCCATCCCAGTACCTCTTAGCTTTCTGTACTACTCAGCAGTTTCTGTAATCTCTCTGAGCCTCACTTTCCTCTTCTGTAAAGTGGGGACAGTGTTGGAGGCCCTCTGAGATGCTGAGGGGCCCTGCATCATGGGCAGTGTGTGCCACACCTCAGACTGGGCCCCGCTGCTCTCCAGGCTGTTCAGCTGGGTGGTTCTGCGGTGCCTGAACTGCCTCTTCCTGAACGTGCAGCTCCACAAGGGCCACATGAAGATGGTCCACAAGGCCGCCCAGACGGTAAGCCGTCCCCACATGGGAGGGGATGGGATTGGATGGCAGGAGCAGAGCTAGGCCGAGCTCTTAGTCAGGACCAGCCCCACTGCCTGGTGGGAAAACTCCATTGCTCTTTGATGGCTATCTCTTCATGTCTCGAGCTCTGCTCCCAGGGACTTCCTCTATGTCTTTTTGTCGCGGTCTTAACAATCATTGCATCAGTGTGTTACCTTAAAAGTTGTTGACAGAGCTCCTCCCCTTTTGGGAAATGTGCTCCAAGGAAGAATTACCCAGCTGAACCCTCTGTCACTCTGTGGCTGGTTTCAGCTCCCTGCATCATCAGGGTGGAGGCGGGTTGACACTTCCCTCTGGCTCTCCCCAAACAGGGCTCGCCACTCATCCTCCTTTCTACCCACAAGTCACTCCTGGATGGGATCCTGCTGCCCTTTGTCCTGCTTTCCCAGGGCTTGGGCATGGTCCGTGTGGCTTGGGACCCATGTGCCTGCTCCCCCATCCTCAGGTAAAAGCTTTGTGCCCCCAAACATGCATGGGGATGTGGGGATGTGGATGGGGTGTGCTAGCAGCAGCTACCCCCAGGCCCTCTTCCTGGCCTCTTTGCTCCCAGCCTTCTTACCAATTCAGCCTGTAGGCTCAGAGGGTCAGCTATGGTTTCTGGGACCATGCCTGGCTTCAGCATGTTCTGACAGGACCCAGGCTGCCTGGGTGGGCTGAGGCTCTTTCTAGCCTCCTAGTTGGTCCCATCTCTTGAACCCCTTCTCTCATCAGACTCTGTCTGCCCTGTGCCCCACAGAGCTCTGCTGAGGAAGCTTGGGGCGCTTTTCCTACCCCCAGAGGCCAACCTCTCCCTGGACAACTCCGAAGGGGTTCTTGCACGGGCTGTGGTCCAAGCGGTAAGTGCCCCCAGTGGTTTTGTTTGGGGCCCAGGCCAGGGTATCAGTGCCTGTTGCTGCTCTGGCCTTGACACCTGCCTCTGCTACCACCTCCCCACCCCTTCCAGGTTGTGGAGCAGCTTCTGGTCAGTGGGCAACCCCTGCTCATCTTCCTGGAAGAGCTTCCTAGGACCCAGGGGCCTTGGCTGTCAGCCCTGGGCCAGGCCTGGCTGGGACTGGTGGTGCAGGCAGTTCATATGGGGGTTGTCCAAGATGCTATGCTGGTGCCGGTGGCCATCACCTATGACCTGATTCCAGATGCATGTGATACACACCATGTGAGACCCTCCTGTCACTTGAGACTCCAAGTGGACACCAACTCCAGAGAGGAGGCACAATGTATTATGTCCTATGGCTGAGGGCCCCTCGGGGTTAGGGTCAGGGAAGTGCAAAGGAATTCTCCCCCTACAGTCATCATCCTGTGGCGCCTGCCCCAGCTGATATAGAAATCTTCTGTTTCATCCTCAAAAGACCCCACTAGGGAGGGATTTCTCATTTCATGGATGAGAAAATGAGCTTGGCGAGGTCATGGTCATGTACCAGTTTGCAAGATAAAGTTGAGCAGAGAGCATTGCTCCAGGTGAGCCAGCTCCCTTAGCCCAGCGGTTCTCAACTGGTGGGTCGCGACCCCTTTGGTGGTCAAACGACCCTTTCACAGGGGTTGCCTAAGACCATCCTGCATATCAGATATTTACATTATGATTCATAACAGTAGCAACATTACAGTTATGAAGTAGCAACAAAAATAATTTTATGGTTGGGTCACCACATGAGGAGCTGTATTTAAAGGGCCAGAAGGCTGAGAGGCACTGCCTTAGCCCCTTCCTTTCTGCAGGCCACAGCCCCACTGGGGCTGTGGACAGGAGCTCTGGCTATCCTACGAAGCCTGCGAGGCTGGTGCTGCAGCCCCCAGGTCTGTGCCCGTGTGCACCTGGCCCAGCCTTTCTCCCTGCAGGTATGATGTCTGTTGGGCAAAATTGGGAGGATCTGTGATCTGTCGTGGGGCTTGTGGCAGCTTGGCCCTCAGAGCCACTGCAGGAATAGTCTCGCCTACCTCTGTGGGCTGTGTGCAGGTATTCTGGTGGGCAGGTAGGCCACCTGAGAGTCTTGTTCTGGGTAGGAATACACCAACAATTCGAGAAGCTGCTGGGGCAGCAGGCAGACCATGGAGCAGCTGCTGCAGCCCATTGTGCTGGGCAAAAGGTAGGGGTAGCGGCAGGGGAGGGTGTAGATCTCAGGGGCACAGCAAGCAGTCCTTCAGCACATACCCATAGACATTACCAGCTCCAGCCTCCTCTCATCAGATATTCTGGGTCACCTAGAAGGGGGCCTGACACCCCTCCTTACCTTTAATCTCAGTGTAGGAAATGGCAGGGGCTGGAAAGGGCTGGGAAGTCACCCCTGCCCTGGGGCTGGGCTGGGGAAACACCCTTTTTTGAGAAAGCTCTGGGCTTCCCCAAAATTGTCTTTAGGTTGGCTCCCCTCATCCTGTGATCTGTCTCTATCCCAGTACTGTCGTCCCAGACACTGAGAAGGAGCAGGAGTGGACCCCAATAACTGGGCCCCTTTTGGCCCTCAAGGAAGAAGACCAGCTCCTGGTCAGGAGGCTGAGCCGTCACGTCCTGAATGGTGAGGGGAACTAGGCCTGGGTATTTGGGGAGGGTCCTGAGCTGTTCTTCTCTCTGGGTCAGTAGGTTTTAGGGCCCCTTCATTCCAAGTAGGTTTCTGTACCCTCCCTCATGTGTGGCCCACTTGGGACATGTGAGGAGGAGTGAGGCAACCAGAAGAACATGAGGGAGCCCCTAGTGAGTGCACACAGATGGCTGCCTGAGCTGCAGATTATGGGTTGTGCATCCAAGGTCACCCTGGCCCTGTCTAAGCTCACCACTTCACCTCTCTGATCTGCGCTGTAAATGAGTAACTGAGAACAATGCATGTGAGGGACTTTTAACAAAATGGTCATTACCACTGTCTTCTTGGGTGTCCTTCTGTGGCAGAGACTGGGTTGGTGGGTGGGCCTAGAAGGCAGGGCAGGTCCCTGGGCTCCCTGCCTGTCTCAGTATGTATTTGGTAAACCAGTTCTCTATTGGGAAGGTGGTCCCCAAGCACCCGGCAGGGAGAGTGCCCACAACTCCCTGAGGTAGAGTTGTTGGGGAGGCAGGGAGGCAGGGGAGGACTGTTCTTGGCCCAAAAATTGGGTGATGGCACCAGCTGCTGGACCTAGGCCCCTGACCAGCATCCCCCAACCCCGGCTACAGCCAGCGTGGCAAGCTCTGCAGTGATGAGCACAGCCATTATGGCGACGCTACTGCTGTTTAAGCACCAGAAGGTAGGCAGTGTGACGGGAAGCTGGGGGGTGGCTGGGGAAGGGATGTGACCCTGCTGCTCAGCCCTGGTACTGCCCACCAGGGTGTGTACCTGTCGCAGCTCCTGGGGGAGTTCTCCTGGCTGACAGAGGAAACACTGCTGCGTGGCTTTGATGTGGGCTTCTCAGGTCAGCTGCGGTGCCTGGTGCGGCACACTCTGAGCCTGCTGCGGGCACACGTGGCTCTGCTGCGCATCCACCAGGGGGACTTGCTGGTGGTCACTCGGCCCGGCCTAGGTCTCATGCACTTGGCGCGCCTGAGTGCCCAGCTGCTGCCTGCCTTCCTGAGCGAGGCCCTGGGTGGTGAGTCCTGAGGGCTCAGGGTTGGGTGGGGTGTCCGATTAGGGATGGCTTCCTCCTCATGCCTGGCCCCCTCCCCAGCCTGTGCAGTTCGGGCACTATTGGCAAGCAAGGTGCCACCAGAGGGGCCCTGGGAGCTGCAGGGCATCGAGCTACTGAGCCAGAACGAGCTATACCGCCAGGTCCTGCTGCTGTTGCACTTGCTGCCACAGGATATGCTGCTACTGCAGGTCAGGCCTCCTACCGCCCCACTCGGGCCTGGCACTCCTTCAGTAGGAGTGGCTCTGCCTGCCCCTCCCCTGCCCTAAGCCCTGCCTGGCTCTCCTGAAGCTCATGGACGCCTTTTCCCCCAGCCTTGCCAGTCTTCCTACTGCTACTGCCAGGAGGTACTGGACCGTCTTATCCAATGTGGGCTTCTGGTTGCTGAGGAGGTAGGCAGGACCGCTAAAAACAGAGCCCCTGCCTGGGCCCTGCCTCTGCCATTCTGTGCCTTGGGACTTGGTGGACCATACCAGCCCTGGGCCCATGTAGCTATCATGACAGGGCTGCACAATTGTACCGCTGAGGGTCTCGTACTCCTCCTGCCACCAGGTTTCTTATCCACAGGGCTGTGGACCTTGAGGGTGGGTGCCTGTTTCCTCTTACCCTGCAAGTCTTGTGTGGCCCCAAGAGGCCTCTTGAGTTCCCTAGGTCTGCTTTTACTGGTTTTCCTCCATGTGCCCGGTCTGCCATGTACCTGATCTGGGGGCTCAGGGCTGAATCTTGGCCAGCCTGACAGAGACCAATGGTTCCTCCGGCTCCCAGACCCCAGGCTCCCGGCAGGCTTGTGACACAGGGCGACAGCGTTTGAGGGCCAAGCTGCTGTGGAAGCCGAGTGGGGACTTTACCGATAGTGACAGCGACAGCGATGACTTCGAGGAGGCTGAGGGCCGGTACTTCAGGGTGCGTTGGGAGAAGCCACCGGGGAGGGAGGCGGGGGAGACAGTGGGAGCTGCCCTGACCTGGCCTGTCCCCCTGCAGCTCAGTCAGCAGTCTCGCTGCCCCGATTTCTTCCTCTTCCTCTGCCGCCTGCTTAACCCGCTACTCAAGGCCTTCGCACAGGCTGCCACCTTTCTCCACCAGGGCCAGCTGCCTGACACGGGTAAGGCCCAAACTCTTCTGGCCATCCTTAGGGAGGGGCCGAGCTTAGGCTGTGCCTGTGCCAGGTCTAAGTCTCCTCTGCCCCACAGAGTCGGGCTATGTGGAGCAGCTGTTGCAGTTCTTGCAGGCCACTGCCCAGGAGGACGGGTTCTTCGGTGAGTCCCAAGCAGCCAGGTGGCACCCAGGAGGCAGGGGCTTGCTGCCCTCTACTGGGCAGTGACAGCCCCACTCCAGGAAGGACGACTAGAGTAGAAAGGCCTTTAGGTGCAGTCTGAGCCCTGCCTTGTGTGGTTCCTTTTGACAAGAGGAAGAGAAGCCTATGCCAGCAGCTCTCTGTACCCACTAGAGCTCAACTTCTTTCTTTCACCAGAGTGTGCGGACCCAAGTCTTGCCATCAAAGCTGTCTGGACCTTCAGAGATTTGGGGGTGAGCGGAGCCATTCTCACCCTCCTATCTCCCCTGCCTCCATCTTGATAGAGCTGCTCAGGGAAGCCCACCCATGCCCACCCTGATTCTTCTCCAGTGTCTCCCAAGAACAGGTGTGACAGGAGTTGGAGATGCGCTAGTTCCTGCCCTTCTTGGTCTCCCAAACCCCACTTTATTCTACGCCCTTCTGCAGTGGAGTGGTTGCCAGGTTGTCAGTCCTTAGTCTGACACACACCAATCTACACGTACACACACAGGTCTGGGTTTCTCAAGCCTGAGCCACACCTGTCAGGCTGGGGATGGTGTAAGAGGCTGCACTGTGTTTAAACCCGATGGCCTAAGGGGCCAGAGGTCTCACTGCAGGTTTCCCCATGGTGAGTGCTCACAATCCTTCTCCATGGCACAGGTGCTGCAGCAGATACCCAGCCCTGCAGGCCCCATGCTCCACCTGTCCCCTACATTTGCCAGCCAGGACAATCAGGAAAAGCTGCAACAGTTCATCCAGCAATTCATTTGTGACTAGAACTGTGGGTTAAGCATGTGCTGAGACTTCTCAGCCCCAGAACACACTGAGAGCCCTGGAGCCAGAGGCTGCCCATAAAATCATTGAGGTTTGATTGTCTCACTGCCTCTTGCTTTCGCCATTCTTTGGGGTGATAAACGAGAGGCCTGGATTGGACAAGTCCTCTTCCCAAGCCCAGTAGTGTTTTGGAGTGTGTAGTGTCTGCTCTCCTTCCCCACCCTGTGGCAATGTCCTATCTTGCTCCCTGAAACAAACCATAAAAGACAGGCAGACGCCAAGCTACTGACTTAGTCTGAGAAGTTTATTGAAGAGGAGAGGCTTCTCCCTCCCTCCCCATACACACACAGATGAGGAGCCTTGAGGGGCAAGCACTCAGCCTCTTAAGTCCAGGACCTGCAGCAGGAGCCATCACGCCACCTTGTTGATGATGACACCCAATTCTTCAATCTCACACTGGACTTCATCGCCCTTCTGCAATGGAGTGGTCACCAGGTTGTCAGTCCTTAGTCTGACACACACAAAGCTACACATACACACACAGGTCTGGGTTTCTCAAGCCTGATCCACACCTGTCAGGCCTCTGGGTCCTTCTCCCTTTCCTCCTTTTAGCCAACCTACCTTGAGAAAGACAGGAGGTTTCCTGAATACACCAACACCTGGGGGGGTACCCGTCAGGATGATGTCCCCAGGGTAAAGGGTGGCGAACCTGGGGCAGGCAAAAGGGCCCGGTGAGACCAGGGGCTGAGGTGACAGCAAGGGATGGAGGGCTCAGCTCAGCTGCAGGTAGCTGTGTAGGGCAGGGCTTCGTGTCACTTACTGGGAGACCCAGGCTATCAGCTCTTCTGTCTTAAACACCATCTGATTGGTGTTGCTGTTCTGGACCACTTCCCCATTCACCCGGCAGCAGATCCTTAAGTTGTGTGGATCTGCAATGCATCAAACACTACCTTGGACCTCTCCCTGCTCCTCATCAACCCCACCTGGATGTGTCCCAGACCCTCTAGGGCAGCGGTTCTCAACCTGTGCATCGCAACCCCTTTGGCAGTTGAACGACCCTTTCACAGGGGTTGCCTAAGACCATCCTGAATATCAGATATTTACATTACAATTCATAACAGTAGCAACATTACAGTGATGAAGTAGCAATGAAAATTTTATGTTTGGGTCACAATATGAGGAACTGTATTTAAAGGGCCAGAAAGTTGAGAACCACTGCTCTAGGGTAAGGGAAAAAATGGCAATTTTGCCTTAAAAAATGGATGTCTATCCACAGCAAAGGCTGACAAAAAAAAGACTTGGCACCTGTAATGCAAAAAGGAAACCGTAGGAGCAGGGCAGTGAACCTCCTACACCTGGCAGGTGGTGGCTCACCAGTTAAGTGTCCTGGCTAACCACGTTTTTATCTTTTGTTTCACACATTTACAAACACACCCTCTTAGAGCAGCCAGAACACAATCTAACTTCACTGTTGATTGACAGCTAACCCCTCACCCCCCGACACACACCCCAACCCATGTGGCCATGCACTGCCCTCTGCACCATGGCCTTTCTTCCTGGCACCTTGTGCTGGCCACAGTGGCTGGGCAAGGTCCTGTTGGTCCTATCTCCCTGACAGGAAAATGCATGGGCTTTTTGACAGCCATTCTGTGATGCTCAAGGGCCAACTTTGCTTCCAGTCTAAAGACTCCCAGATGGTGGCAGCTAGAGAGAGCCTAACCACCATGAGGGGAACACTGTTGCCTGTAACTCACTTGATGCATATAGATTCACCTCTGTGGCTGTGGTCCTCTAGAGGGTGAGGGGATGTGGAAGAAGGCCCACTGAGCCCAGGTTGAAACTTGCTCTGTAAGGAATCAGTGAAGGGCAGCTGGGGAGGGGGCACCACATTGAACTGTCCCCACACTCCCACTTCCTGAGCGTTGCTATTTCTTTGCTCTGACATATCCAAGCAGAGCAAGATGGACCATCATGGGCGCTGTCACAGACCTACCTGGTACGCTATCCGTGGTCACCAAAGCAGGACCCAGGGGACAGAAGGTGTCAAAGGTTTTTCCCAGCAGCCACTGCCTTCCATTGCGTTTCATTTGCCAGTCACGAGCACTTACGTCATGTGCCACAGTATAGCCAGCCACATAAGCCATGGCTTCTGTAGCCTATAGAGTAGGGGATTTGGCCAGATTAGAGGTTAGGTAACAGTGACACCAGCCCCCATAACAAAGCCTTTATCCCATGCTAGTAGCCAGAGCTCACCAAAAGTGTTAGGCAAGGAACAAGGCAGGCGCCCAAGCCGACTAGTTCCGAAGGCCAGGGATAGTGGGCACCTCCCACTCACCTCACCTTTATGTGCTTGCCTTTCTTCCCAATGACCACAGCCAGCTCCACTTCCCAGTCCACCTCCTGCAGTGGGAAAGGAGCAATAAACTGCCTGGCCCTGGGCCTCTCCCAGTGCTGAGGGGCTACACGCATGTCTTGGGGCCTGGGCCCCTACCAGTGGGGTCAACTTCTGGCCCACAGTCATAATCAAAACGAACCAGAGCGGCATGGGGTGTGACTTGTACACCCATAGATCTTGGGCAACGGCAGGCAGCACCACTGATGCAGGTAGAGTTCCCATGGTGACTAGAGGAGCAACGCTGGTCTGGGGACTGAATTTAAGTCACTCTTGCCCAGCCGGCATGGCTCAGTGGTTGAGTGCCAATGTATGAACCAGGAAGTCATGGTTTGATTGCTGGTTAGGCCGTATGCCTGGGTTGTGGGCTCGATCCCCAGTGGGGGGCATGCAGGAGGCAGTCAATCATGCAGGAGGCAGTCAATCAGATATTTCTCCCTCTCCCTTGTCTGAAATCAATTAAAAATTTTTTTTAAAGTCACTCTTAATACTGCCATAAAAGAATGGATACCAAGTAATAATAGCTAATCCTACTATGTGTCAGGTGCCATTCTAGTGCTTTAATGCATTAACTCGTTTAAATGATAAAAAGATCAACATGCCAAAATAAAGGTGGGCTAAAGGCTTGAATAAACAATTCCCCAAAATACACAGGCCACAGAAAATGAAAACAATCAGCCTTTCCCATTTTAGCAAAGTGCTACAAAAAAATCTAAACTGGCTGCTCTTTGGAATGGTCCAGAGCTACTCTGAGTACACCTGACACTGACTTTGATCTCTAGCATTGCACCCCACTAGAATGAACCAGGTTCCCTGGGGAAATGGCTAATTCCATGTCTAATATACGAATGAGCAAGTAAGTGCTCAAAAAGTGATAGGGCTGCAGGCCAACCTAAACCCCCACTGGCTAAACAGATCATTTGCATGTAAAAAGAACTATAAATGATGGATTACAACATGTTGGATAAAAATCAGAAATTCATGATACTAAAGGAATAGAGTAAAAAAAAGAAGGCATCTCTTGTTCACAGAATGCCAACTAATAAAGAATAGAAGGCATGGTGAAAAATCACATTTTTCTAACCCCCAGGGCACTAGAAGGTAGGCATGACCAGGGAATCCTTAGATGAAACAGTGGGGCAATAAGATAATCCCTTGGTCTCAAACAACTACAGATTGCTTAGTACCAGAGAAATGCACCTTCACAATGGAGAGGTCTAATGAACAGCCAGTAAACCAAGTGATCAAACTTTAAGTACCTGACAGGAGTCTCCCAGTGGGACACAGTGAGGACACAACATCTGTGCTACAGACTGCATGTTTGTGTCCCTCCAAATTCATGTCTTAAAACCTACCCCTCACTCACTGTGATGGTATTTGGAGTTGGGGTCTTTGGAAGGTGACTGTCATGAGGGCAGAGCCCCCATGAGTAGGAGTATGCCTTTATAAAAGAGACCCAGAGAGCTCCTTGTCCCTTTTTACCACGTGAGAACACAGGGAAAGACATCTAGGACCCACAAAGTGGCCTTCCCAGAACCAAATTTATCAGTGCCTTGATCTTGCACTTACAGCCTCCAGAACTGAGAAATAAATGTCTGTTGTTTATAAGCCACCCAGTATATTTTGTTATGGTAGCCCGAATGGACTAAGACACTTGTGTAGAACTCTTGACAAAAATGTTTAACCTGGATCTGATCATGAAGTCACAATCGGACAAGTCCAGACCGTGGGACATGCTGTCACGACAGACAGAAAACGGGCTCGGCCAGGGTGGCTCAGTGGATGAGCATCAGCACCTATGAACCAAGAAATCCCAGTCTGATGCCCGGTTGCAGGCTCAATCCCTAGTGGAGGGTATGTAGGAGGCAGCTGATCAATGATTTTCTCATCGATGTTCCTATCTCTCTCCCTCTCCCTCCCTCTCTGAAATCAATAAAAAAAATATTTAAAAGGGGAGGGGGGGTGGAACGGCAGTAGGCTGTTGGTCAGAGACAGAGGTTAACAAAGTATGGCCTGTGGGTGAGTCCAGGTTGCTGCCTGTTTCTGTAGATAAAGCTTTCCTGGAACACAGCCATGTCCATGTCCATCTATGTATCAGCCATGACTGTTTACACTGCAGTGGCAAAGCTGAACTGTTGCAACAGACACTACTGGCATTCAAACTCTAATATTTACTAACTGGCCCTTTGAGAAAAAGTCCATGGATTCCTGTGGATCTGTAGATTACAGGTCCCAAAGAGACATGACCAAATGCAATGTGTGACCTTGTCTGATCCTGGGTCAGCGAACAACAAAACAGTACCCAAATTGAAAGTCACCTCCCCGCTGGACTTTGTATCTGAGGTTATTCATGATAATATTCTTGGTTGTGATAAAGGTATTATGGTCATGTAATTCTTGTGATAAAGAATTATTATGGTCATGTGATAAAGGTATTATGGTCATTGTCCTTATTCTCAGAAGGTGCATGCTGAATTTTATCAGTGCCTACGATGAAAGTATATTACTTTTGTAATCCAAACAGAAATAACGGAAAGCTCTCTTCTATTTTTTCCTGAGGCCAGTCTTATTACTGTATAACGCCCTGTAGTTTGTTTAATGCACTGCAGGTGGCGCCTGTAAGCTGGGTGCTGCGCCTCTGTGATGGGCCCCAGTGACTTGAGAGGGCCATGGAGAGGCACCGACCTGGCTCTTAGGAGGGAGGATGATCTCATCGTAGGGCCCCACGATGGAGCTGGGAAACTTGCTGAAGATGATGGGCTCCTTGGGGACAGGCACATTCTGTTCCTTGCAGTGGTCCACGTAATTCATGCCCACACACACCACCTTGTCTGGCCGTGTGACTGGAGCCAGGAAGGTCACCTCTGTCCGTGGTAAGACTGGCAGTTGGGCAGCCAGGGCTCTGCAGAGACCAGAGCAGGAGAGAGAGGCAGGATGGGAGCAGGCCGGCAGTCCTGGGCACGCTGGGGAGATCCCACAGCAGCTGCAAGTTTTGCTGTTTATATTTTTTAGACCTATCAACCATCAGAGTCAGTGTGAAAATCAAGGCCAGCTATTGTCCTTTGACATCAGAGCACGGTTTAATATTTATCCAGTGTGGATTTCCTTTCCTCCATCAGGCAATATATGTCCACGTAGAGGAATTCAGAAGGTGCAGATGGAAGTAACTGGGCAGGCCTTTCTTCTACCCTTTCTCCTAGTCACCCCGCTGTAGCCTTGGAGACACACAGTGTCCTATGCAGCTCTTCACAGCTACTCTATTCTCCTCCTCTTGTCATTTTATACAAATGATAGCACACTATATACACCTTACTAAAAATATAGATATATGTTAAAGGTCTTGCCATAACAGTTTATGGCTGTGTACTACTGTACTATAGAGACACACTCAATTCCCTGTTGATGGATACGGAAGTAGATTCCAATCTTGGGAGAACACGAAATTTAGGGAACATACTCTTACCAACACTGTGCGCTGTCAAACATTTGTATTTTTGCCAGTTTAATAGGTAAAAGGAATCTCAAAGTGGTGTTTACTGTTCATCACTACCTTTAGACCAAATGCTACAGGGCTCCTCCGCTTCAGGGAAGTCACCAAACCCAAGAATCTAGCCCAAACCCAAGAATCATCTTTAAGAAAACCTCCATGCAATTCTCTTTCCCCTAAGAAGCCTAGAGCCCAATCACTCCTCCATCTTCTCAAGATGCTACTTAGGACTCCTGGTCCCACAGCCCTCGGGCAGGCAGCAGCTTCACCCCCAGGGAAGTTGTGATGAAGTGGAGTTTGTGGTCTTTGGATAATCACCCTCCCTGGGCCTTAGTTTCCCCCGCTGTACACTGGGGCTGCTGTCCTATAAGAACATTTACTAAGAGAACAGGTGAGAAAGGAAAGCTGAGGCTACTCTGCTTCCTTGCAAAAGAGCTTCCTAACACAGGGTGCTGCTGCCTGCTGATTTACCTTCTCGCCACTGAGAGAGTGGACTCTCCCTGCTCCAGGAACTCTACCATGGTCTTGGGCAGTGTGGGGTCAAAGGTATTCAGGTTGATGACCCCTCCGCCATTCCCTGACTCCAGGCCCAGGTGAGGTCCGGTCAGGTGGGGTCCCTGGAACTGCACCAGTCTCATGTCTCTGGAGGGTTGAAAGGGCCAGCGCTGAGCCTGCAGCAGAGCCGTGAGCAACCTTCTTCTAGCAGGGAACAGCATCCGTCTGTGGAGAAAACAGTGGGTCACAGGGTACAGAGGGAGCCGAAGCCATCATCAGGATCCAGTGTTCCTCGACTTCCAGCCCAAGTTCCTGGCACACCATGGAAGTGGTCTGGATTTGCAGGTTATTTCACCCTCTATGCTTCATAAGGTGGTTTTTTGCTCAATTCAGTGCACATAATGAAGCCTTTCTAGAGGAGCAACTACTTAGGCCCTAAGCCAGGGAATCCAGTGCTCTCTGAAAGCACACACTGTACCTGCACCACTAAGGCAAACATACAGATCAGACATACTCAGCCCTGCCATTCTGCTCACAAGGAAACTGATGTTAACAACTGGTAGGACTCAGCAATGGGACTCCTGCTGTGACAATCAAGGGCCCTGCAAGGCTGACCAAGGCAGTGGGACGAAGGGGTTCTGTGACCTTGGATAATCAGCCCTCCATGGCCTCAGTTCGCCTCTTTATAAATTGAAGCTGCTGTCATGTAAGATTTCTGAGGCTCTTCAATAAAAGTGAGAAAGGAAAGCAGAGGTTACCCTGCTCCCTTGCAAGAGAGCTCCCTGCTGGTTTGGCTTCCCAGGGTAGGGCTTAGTCTAGTTTCTTGAGGAAGTGATGCTCAGCTATGCTGGGCTAAGATGAGCAGGACTAGGAATTAGGTAAGAGTGAGGCCCACCATAGGCAAGTGACACTGGGAAAATGGCTTCACACCTGCCATAGCAATTCTGTAAATGACAATCTGATCATTACCCTCCTACTTAAAATGCTTCCCACTGCTCCCATTACCAAGCCATAACCCCCTGCTCCAGCCTACTAGGGGCAGCCCCCACCCACCGCTCCAGGCAGTAAATGCTTCGTTTTTCCTGCTGGAGCCCAGGCTGCCTGAGGGAAAAGGCTGCAGATCAAGGGCAGAGCCTGGGCCTGATGGGCATCCAGGCTGTCCCCTCTTGGCTCTGGGGCCTCGCCTGTCTCTCTCACCGCTGTTCTCTGTTGAATGAACAAATGCCTGAGCAGGAGGTGACTTTTCACTACTTGGGAAAGTTTGGTGAGTGTCAACCTCCTCAGGAAGCATGGCTGTGCCTCCCTCTTCAAATCACCTGGAAGGTACCAACAGGGCTCGGACCCTGTTTCAAGTTCCAGTTCACTCAAAGAGAAATCCCTTTTATTTTGTTTCTCATCTAAGTCTGACCTCCAAACAGTCCCTCCCTACCTGGCTCCTTGCTTGTAAACTCAGCCCTTTATGCTCAGGCATGTGGCGGTTAGTCCCAGACCCTTGGTCCTCATCTAATGATGCCATTGGCCTTGTTCAGTTAGAGACACATTAGACGCAGGTAACTGATCTAACTACTGTGCTGGCCAGTAAGTTTGACCAGAAAAATGGGGCTTCAAGCTTCCTGCCCTATATAAACGCAACCATACCACAGATAAAGATTGGTCTAGCCAAAGTGGGTGCGCTCAGACACTGCACCCGCTAAAATACATACAACAGTAATCACTCCCACTGAACGCCAGGTCTCATTTAAGTGCTTTATCCACAATGTCGGGTTGGTTTTGATAATTGTGAAAGGGAGGTATTGTTAGTCCATTTTAGAGATGTAAAAACTAAGAGAGGTTAAGGGATTTTCAATTCATGTCCAGGTGACATTGAAGTTCTCGGTTCAGAAACCAGGTGGTGCGCCAGCAACATAATCTACCTTTAGCCCGCCCCGCTAGGGCACTTCAGCCCAGAAGACCGGGAGAAGCAGGGTCCTCCAAAAGATGCGGCGACCTGGCCACCTGCAGGCTGCCGCCTGGGGGGAAGGCTGGTTGCTCACTGCCCTCCAAGAGAACCCAGCCCTCACGGACTGCCCTTCCCACTCGGCCTACCACGATCCCCTCGGACAGTGCGCCCCATTTTTCAGGAAGGGGCACCGAGGCCTCGAGAGGAGCCATCACCTGCCTAGGTGTCCGTCACAACGTGGCTCCGGCGCATCAGCTATTCCCTCTCCGGCCCAAAGCCCGAGCTCGACCCAACCCTGGCAAAGGAGGCAGCGACGTGCGGAGGAAACAGCACCCAGCGTGTGCCTGGGACAGCGCCCCGCCGTCGGTCCCACGCACTGCGCCCGGGCCGGACCCTCGGTTTCCCTACATGCGCAGCCAGGGCCCCTGCGTTCAGTGGACGCTCACGAGCCCGCGGTGTGGTCCGAGTGGCGGGCCCGAGGTCCAGTCCTGGCCTCGCGCGGGGAATGCCCCCACGCCGGCCCGAACCCGACCTACCTGGCCGCGGCGGAGGTCGGGAGCTATCGGACCAGGCTCGCGGGGTGGGGTCTTCAGGGGGCGGGCGCGTCGCCAAACTAGGACCCGCAGGGGGACCTCGGCTGCAGCGCGTCCTCGGCTTCTCAATAAGATGTGGGCAGAGGCGGCGACCCTGGTGACGTCCAGAACGACCGCCAGCAGCAAACCGCTGCGGCCTATCCCGGAAGTCACGTGCGGAAGGCGGGCCCACCCTGGAGGGACGGGTCCAACGCTGGGGGCGGGTCTAACGCTGGGGGCGGGTCCAACGCTGGGGGCGGGCCCAACGCTGGAGGGGCGGGCCCAACGCTGGGGGCGGGCCCAACGCTGGAGGGGCGGGCCCAACGCTGGGGGTGGGTCCACGCTGGAGCCTACAGGCCTCTGGGTGGTACCCGCGCGAGCCCACGGAACGGCGCCCTTCCCGCACAGCGACCTGACCTCTTGTGCCCTGGGCCTGGGCGCTGCGCCCCTCTTCCCCGTATCTGGTCCCTGCCTCTGAGCAGGGCACCATTCCCATCGTTGAGCAAATGCGGTAGAAGAAACCAAATTATAGCGCGCTGGTTGACAAGGGCAAACCTCTGGCATATTATTGAGAGGAGGGATGATGGCACCCATTTTACATATGGGACACCTGAGGCTGGAAGTGCTTTGCACAGGCTGACACAGGCAGTGAGGAGGGGAACCACCTTTATGACCCCAGGTCCAGCCTTTTGCACCCATCTGCAGCAACCCTGTCTTCACATGCATTGTGTTGGGCTCAGGACGGTGTGTGTGTGTGGGGGGGGGGGGGGG
>PVJC01011673.1:0-33056 GCA_004026665.1 Murina feae
TGTGTGTGAATGGGCCTGGGTCTGCCTCCTGAGCGACCTGGAACATGGATCTAGAAGGAGAAGGTGTGTACACGCATGCTACTGGGTAAGCCCTGTCACGTTTCTACAGAGCCTGTGATGAGGAGGTTCGTTATTGCTGCCACATGTTCTAAACCATACCCCTTTCCGGGGTATGAACAAATGATCTAATTTCTCTTGAAAAGAGAGTAGTGATCCAAACAAATAAAAAAAAAAAATAGAACTCCCAGTTAAATTAGAATTTCAGATAAACAACAACTTTTTTTTTTTTAGTGTAAATATATCCCACCCAATGTTTGCACATCAGATATGTGAGCCAGGATCTGGCGCATACCAATAGCACTGTTCCCACCACACGTCAGAAGCTGTGTCTGTTCTCCTACCAGCATCAGAGGGGGCACTCTCCGAGGACTGCCACCAGATGGGATGGCATGCGGTCCTGCTGACTGACAGGCTGTTTGCTCCCTCCCTCGGCAGCTTCCCCCTCACTGAATTAACACGCACAACTGCTCATGGCTGGGGATTCTCTAACATGTCCAGCCAGCAGGAAGGGCTCAATTACCATCATGGTGCAATCCAGGCCCTGGTGAAAGTGACGCAGATGGTAGGAGATTGCCTGAGACTCCAGCAAGGGGAGGAGAGAGAACATCCTGTTTTGTTTGTGTATGTGGTTGTGTTTTTGCATGTGTGGGTGGCTGTGTGTGTGTGCATGTGTGACTGTGTGTTCTGTACCCAACAGTCACTGGAGCTTGTGGAAAACAAAACAGAAAATCTCTCCGGACTCTGTTTCACCATCCAAGCAGCTCTTGGGAAGAAATCCTGTCTGTTGAGTCTCCGCATCCACTGGCTCCTTTCCAAACCCTGAGGAACAGAAACGAGGACGGGTGCAGCGGCCAGGCGAGCCCTGGACAGAATGCGCACATGCCCTGATAAAAGGCCCACATCAGACAGGAGCCCTGGCAGGGCAGCAGAGGCCAGCGCTGTGTCAGCGAAGCCTCCATCTCTCCTTGCGTCTTTAGCCCTTGCAACACTCCATTCGAATCCAATTCGCTCTCAGGGGAGGAGAGTCATAGCATGTTCCAGCTTTGAGGGGGCTCTGCAGATCATCTCATCTAACGTGTTTTTCTGATGTAGATACAGTGGCTCAGAAAGACAGGCGGGCTGGTCCAGGGTAACAGAGCAACTCTGTGACGAAACCACTCTTCCTCCTTTTAATCCTCAAAAATTCTCCCTGGAGATGGGTGTCCATTCACGAATGAGCACGGAGGAGTGAGAACTTAAACAGGAATGTACCTGAGACCTGCCACCTCTGACTTTCCCAGGTCACACAGGAACTATACGTGCCAAGATTTCATCCCAAACATCCTTTTCAGAGGCCCTGCTCCCATCATGTGCTCATGCATTGTTTATGTGTATGTCTGTGTGTGTTCTCTGAGGGGAATGAAACCTTACACGAGAGGCATTGTTGACTCCTGGCTTTTGAGTAAGTGAAGGGACTTAAGAAACAAATCCTGCACTTAATACAGGGCTAAGGGCTGTATTTGCATGGCCACTGGTTTCCATAACAAAGGAGGTTTGCATTTCCACTACTTGTAAATGCTTCCAACTTCTGGCTAATTAGCTAGCAAACCGAGCTGGGCAGGAGGAGGAAAAACAGCCACAAAAAAATGTGAAGCAATCAAAATAAAACTAGGATTTATTTTTTCACTCTATTGTTACTTCCCTATTTGAACTTGTGTAAATTAGTCCCTTTCTTGAAGCCTCGATTTCTCCATCTGCAAAACGAGGACACTGAAGATAGATTTTTCGAAGGTTTAATTAAGTTTAATAAACATTCGCTCCAAATCACGCGGCTGCCTAACTGCTGAGAAAGGAGATGAAAAGTCTCAGTCGCTGACTTCAAAGGACTCACGGTTTCATGGCGAAGACAAACACAATTACAATTAATATGGTTCAAGTGCTATGAAGTAATAACACACAAGGGGCTGTGGGGATACACAGGAAGTGGCCCTTCCAGCTCTAAGAATGTTGACGATGTCTTAGGAATCTTAAGCTGTAAGTAAACATTCCATATTTGAATAAGGTACTTGGGACCATGTAGCACCTAACACAGTACCTGGCAGATGACATACGTCAGTCAGTATTTGTTGAATTGAAAAGAGTTCACAGGAATTCTGGATGAAATAAACCAATATGTAAATGATTAAAATCGAAGGAAATATGTGTGTTGTGTGTGTGTGATCCTCTTCTTCCCCAAAATTACTTGCTTCCCATGTCAGTGAACATTACTCCTATCACTGGACCTTAAGACACTGAACATCAATTTGGTGCCTCCAGCTAATAATGGAGCATCAACCTGGGCTCCTTCCTTTTCTCATCACGTCTTAAAACCAACCTCTCCTGCCCGGTCCCACATTGTCTCCCCGGCACAGGTCAGTAATGCCTCTTCCTTAGGCAACTTCTCTCCGGGCTTTTTAAAACTGCTTATTCCACCCCTTTGCTCAGGCCCTTAGGAAGTTCCACCATCATCTGGTAATACCTCCAACTCTTTAACCCAACTTTCAAAGCCCTTTGCTTTCCATCCCAGTGCTCATCTCCCGTCTTCTCCCTACTGTGCCCACTCTGTGATCCAGCACGTACCACCTTCTTCCAATAATGCATTGTTCCACACCAAGCCTTTTCTCAGAACCTGCCTCTGTCTACAATGCCTGTTCTCTAGTCACTGCTCCTTGCTAAACTCCAGGAAACTTCTTGTCCACCAGGACCCAGCCACACTTGGGAGATTTTGTCTCTCCCTCCTCTCATTCCATTTTTGCACATTGCACATTTCCTTGCAATTTGCTTGTGGATGGGTCCTTTTTGCTTATCATACTGTGAACTCCTTCAGGCCAAGGTAATATGTTGGTTTATCTCCACGTCCCCAGCTCCAGGCAAGAGTCAACACGTAGTAGGGTCCCCTGAATTCCAGAAACATGTAATAGGAGCTCTGCCAGGGACTAAACTTGTAGACTTGCTCTTGTTTTTCTCTTCTAGCAGAAGTGATGACAGGAAAGCAATTGGTAACCATAAAAATAATGAATTTCCATGAAGCCACTGGAACGGGGTTTGGGGTGGGGGAAAGAGATGGAATTCCTTTTGAAGACACTTGAAATTACTTCTCTGGAGAGTGGGTTGATAGTTTTTTGCCAAGAAAGTGTTTGAAGGTCTAAAATAACAAGCTCCTATGGCCCTAGAGAGAGAGGAAAGTGGTTGACATCCTAGCTTTGCAGGGAAACTAATTCCTAAGCCCATGCTGCCCACATGTTTGATGGGTCAGGAGGAACTGGGGTTGAGGAATACAGCAAGGATTGAAGGGGACATCACTGCAATGCTTCTGCAGAGGCAGGGTGATTTCTAGTCCAGCCTAGACCTCTGGGACAGGGCCTATTTGGGCTGTTACCATTCAGTCATCAGCAAGCTCTGTAGCAAGGGCTGCAGGAGATGCTGATCACTCATTGCCCTGGTAGCTATAGGAGCTGGAGAACAGGGGCTGGAGCCCGCCATCTCCCCATTGCCCAAACAGTGAGGAGATGAACTGGTCGTCTTGATATACATTGATGACTGCATAATTGAGCAGCATGTGTGAGAACACATTTGGAGAGCAAAGTAGGTGAAGTTCATCGCCTTAAGTTTGCTTATTCCCAAACAGAGCAGAAAGGCAGAAGTGACTTTAAAAATAACCCTAAATAACTTTGACATTTTTCTCTTCATGAGGTAGGATCTAGGGTCCCTGCCCTTGAGTCTGGACTCTACAATTGCTGGACCAAATAAGAGTGTTGCCACTTCCATGTCTGGGTCCAGACCTTAAGACACTGGCAGCTTCCACATATCTCTTGGGATGCTTGTTCTTTGAACTCAAGCACCCTGCTGTGAGGAAGTCCAGGCCACATGAAGAGGCCACATGGACATATTCCAGCCAACAGACCCAGCCAAGGTCCTAGCCAGCAGCCAGGTCATCTGCTGGGCATGTGAACGGGGTAGCCTTTGAGATGGCTCCAGCCATGGCCACCAGCTGGCTGCAACCACATGAGAGAGCTGAGTAAGACCGGCCCAGCTCAATCCACTCAGTCTCCAGCATGATTAGAGAGGATACAATAATCATTGCTGTTGTAATGGATTTGGGATTTGGGGGATTAGAGAGAAGTAAATAACTGGAACAGCAGGTAATTCGCCTCTGAATAATCCTGAAAGATTGCTTGGAGGGCTAGCCACTGAGAAGCAGCTGGGCAAAGGGAAGGAAGAACCTCAAGCTCATGCACATCCCAGAAGCTGAAGGGCTCTGAAGTGCTTAAGTGCATACTCATTGTCACAGGTCTGTCATTCAGATCTAGAAGAGTCCTGAAAGGCCATACTGGCCTCACAATTCCGCAGGCCCAGAGGTTCAAAGAGGAGAATGGACTTGTCCGGGTTTACACCACAAGAATCTGGCAGAGACAAACTAAGATTTTCACATCAACTAACATTCACAGCATGAGGTCGTCTGTCTTTGGATCTGGGTTTAAGCCACAAATATGCTGTGTTGTTGGACAGGAAACACACATACCAACATGTACTGAGAGTGTGCTAAGCTGAACTTTCAAATACATTATCTCATGAAATCCTGCCAACAGCCTTAACGACACAGAACCTGCTGGTACCATTCCCATTTTGCAGATGTGGAAACTGAGGTTCGGAGGGCAAACAAGCCTGTTCAAAGTCACCCAGCTAAAAAGTGGGAGACAAAGAACTTGAATTTGGGTCATTAGATTCCGAGGCCCATTCTCTCAGCCACTCCCATCATGAGCTGCATTCTCACCAACCAGAGGGCATTGTAAGAGTGTTTAATCGCACCTGTCTATTAGCTCCTGTAAGTCTCCCAACAACCTGCACAGCAGCTATTCTTACTGTCTGAGGAACCCTTCACAGATGAGCAAGTGTAGAGTCAGAGAAAAGAGGATCCGGGCCCAGAACCCCCAGATACAATGCAGTAGAGCAAAATCTCTAACTCCAAGCTCAAGCTTTATCCCCTGTCCCCCCATTTTCAGCCTCTAAGTTAGACCCCCCTCTCCGGATTCATAAGGTCACGCACTGAAGGAATACTAACTGGCAGGGACCCATTTCCTATATGAGAAATTGTGCAGCTTAATCTATGGCTCTATAAATCACATAAACGACACCTAATTTCCCCTGTCAGGATGAACTTGGCTTTTCCAGCCATTCTCCCCTGAATGATGAGAGCCTGACAGGACAGCTTGTTAATCTGGGTGACAGGGGGAAGACATTTAGAGTCAGCCAGGCCCCCCCTCTTGCCACACTTACCTCGGCTAATGAAAAAATATTAGAGAAATAAATACACAGCCCGCTGAGACACTCGTGCACGGGGCTCTGTCAGCTATCTGTTCCGCAAGATGTACAGACACAAGATGATAGGGTTATACTATCCTTGGGCGAGGAGCTATTTTTCTTGTCAGTTCGCCCCGTATTTCGGCTCTCATCCATCTCATGTAGAAGATGAAGTGCTAGGTTTTAATGTGCTAACAATAACAGTGAGGGTTTTTGAGTATATATATGCCAGACACAGAGCTCAATGTTCGCCATGAAGAGAGTCGGTTCATTTCCACTACAACACCATGAATTGCTCCTTCACCCCCTATTTCTCCCATCACACACAGGGTGAGACTGTGGCCCCAGGAAGTTTTCGGCCCTTTCCTGGCTCACACGGCCATTATTTGGCAGAGCAAAATTCCAACTCACTTTCTTCGAATTCCAACGCCTAAAGCCTTCACCACAAGCTAGCGTAATCCTCATAGAAAGCCTGCAAACAAGGTTGCATTGCCTCCACGTTATCTTGAAAAAGTTAAGATTTTAAAAAGTTTGGGGCTCCTGTGAGCAGCTGACTTGCACTATGACAGGAACCTAGGATGGCTCGGAATTAGGATCCAAACACAAGTCTGAGTCCGAAGGCCAGATCCTCCTCTCTGCCCCTGTCCTTTTTCTACAAACCGAACACAGATGGGTGTTGAGGTGAGGGCACATTCTCAGGAGGAGACAGGTAAGGAGGTAACCTTGCTCTGGTCATTCCCAAGTCCCTCTTCTCCAGAACATTCCAAAGTGTGTCTCCAGGGACATGACTTCAAGGGGGGTATTAACTGATTTGAGTTAAAAAAAACAAAACTGGGGGATGGGGTGAGGAAGGTTATCTGCGGTCAAATAAACTTGAAAAAGGCCAGATCAAACCAAACCAAATAGAACTTTCAGAGTCATTCACATGCCGATAGTCACCAGGAAGCCCAGAAAGGTAATGTCTAAAACATGGCATTTCCCAAATATGTTGTCCTTGGAATCCCTCCCCTCCCCCCAACCCCTCCCATGCACATGGCATCTGGGGATCTGGCATCTGTGGAGCCTTCTCCATGCTGTGTGAGTCCAGGTTCCGGGCTGGATACAGAGTCCTCTGCCAGCTGGGAGCCACCAGGGAAAGAGAGCTCCTCCCCCAGGTCTGTCAGTAACTGTGATGCTGGCCTGATGCTGGGACTTGGTTATCTCATCTATAAAACTAGGGTGTTGAACGCTCTTATGTCTGAGGCCCTGACCTCTGGCAACACCATGTGTGTAAGAAATACATGGATCTCCTCCCAAGGATGCGCCCTATCTGCTGCTGGATCCTCCCCAGGCAGCCAGCTCAGGTGCCTGCTCTGGCTTCCGGGCCAGACCCTGGGCCGCCCTGATGATCTGGGCCCACCGTGATGGGCTCATCTGGCACAGACGCCTGCTGCTTCTCACTGGATGCCTTTATGCTCATGTCAAGCCCCCCCAAATCTCAGGCCTCTGCTTATCCCTCCAGCATCACCTCTTGCCAATACCCTTTTCCTACTCTGTTCTCCAGCTACACTTTCTCACTTTTAGCCTTTGACATGCTCTTTCCTCTCCTTGGAACACTTCCCCCACCCAGTAATTTCCCCTATGACTAATCCATCAGCTCTCAGCTGGGAGATCACCTCCTACAGATGGCCTTCCTTAACCCTCTAAAGCTGGGGCAGCCCAACTGGGGTGGCTCAATTGTTGAGCATTGACCTATGGACCATAAGGTCATAGTTCGATTCCCCGTTAGGGCATATGTCTGGGTTGTTGGGCTTGATCCCCACCTAGTAGGGGGCATGCAGGAGGCAGCCTATCAATGATTCTCTCTCATCATTGATGTTTCTCTCTCTCTTCCTTACCCTATGAAATAAATAAAAATATATATTTAAAGCTGGGGAAGACCCCTTCCTTTATAACACATCTCCAGTACTTTTCATGATAATAAGCTTTATTTTACTACATTCTATTTTATTGTCCATTTCACTGCTCCTCTGTCTCTGCTAACAACGTGTGAGTACAAATTGAGGTTGGGGCCGTCTGCTTTGTTGACTATTGAATCCCTAGTGCCTGACATAGAGTAGGGGCCCTGAAATTGATTAATCAATCCATCTATCATAAGTTAATCAATGTTAAAAACCTTGACTCTGTTCCTTCACCTTATGATGGCCTTAGCATAGAGGATTTCTCCTCTGCCTGAGCCTTAGAATAATTTTGTGCTCTTGACCTCCGCATGCTCCTACCAGTTGGTAACTTCACTCCCGAGAGCAAGGCGGTCCAAAAGATCTAAGAGACAACGCTCATGACTTTAAAATCTTCAACATCCTCCAGTGAAATATGGAAGGTTTTTAAGCTTTTCACACAAAAGCATCCCAAAAGTCAGCAGAGACAAATGCAACTGTTCTGTTAAGTCTCTTTCTTAAATATCCATGCAAATTGCATATGCCACTCCACAATAGACGTGGGTTGGTTTTAACATTAAAATAATATGTTTCCCCCAAAATGTTTATCAGAATGTGATTCCCTGGACCTCTTACCTCATTAATGATGTGAAGCACTTGTTAGAAATTCAGATTCCCAGGCCAAGCTCAGACCTACTGAGCTGGAATCTAGTTCAGTGATTCTTATGTACCACCACTTTCAAGAATCTCTGATCCTTCTATCCTGTGCCTTTGGATATATCTTAGCATATCATAGTGTATACCCCTGGGTTAGGGGGACTCCAGTTTAAGAATTAAAAAAATGACTACAGGATTTTAATAGCTATCTCCTGAGTATCAGATATAAGAGACAGTTTGGTGGTGATATTTGTGCTAAATAACCTTGCTCTGGTCAAGGATAGTGAGACCAAAATTAATTACTTGGCTCAAACTGGACCCATCAGATTTTCTTTACTGGAAATTTATTTATTTATTTTCAATATATTTTTATTGATTTCAGAGAATGAGGGAGAGGGAGAGAGATAGAAATATCAATGATGAGAGAGAATCATTGATTGGCTGCCTCCTATATGCCCCACACTGGGGATTGAGCCTGAAACCTGGACATGTGCCTGGACTGGGACTTGAACCATGCTTTCCTGGTTCATAGGTCAATGTTTGACCACTGAGCCAAGCTGGCCGGGCTTTTCTGGAAATTCAGATTCATAAGTTCATGGGCATCTCTGAGGGCTTCAACAGGTATGATGTACAAAGCTGGACTTGGCTAGGTGAGCTTCTCATTCTGAGCTATAGGCATGGGGACCAGAACAGAAGAGAGAGGGAGAAAAAAAGAGAAGGGGAGATAATGAGGAGGGAGACATGAGGGAGAGAGAGACCTTAAGTGCAGCAAGAAGCAGAGATGACAGGCTCCAGGTTACTGCTCAGAGTGGCTCCCTCCATGCCGGTAGTTCAGCTGTACTCTCTGCCTTCGAGTTACATGAGAAATCCCTCCATCATTATAATCATTTCTCCTTTTTTTTTTTTTTTTTTTTGCTTAGAAAGTTTCAGTGTGTTTCTGTTTTTCACCACTAAAAAGCTTTGACTAATACAAGTATAAACATTCTGCTTCTTAGCCTGGCGCACAGGGCCCTTCCTGCAGCGGTGCCAAACAATCTCTCCAGCTCATAGCCCAGCACCACAGGCTGCCCCAGTCCTACATACCAGCTACATTGAACCACTCGGCTTGGACCAGATGGGAAACAAACTTCATGCCACTGTATGTTTGCATGTAGTTTCCCTTGGCTTAGAATGCCTTTCCTGCATTCTGCCTTTGGTCACATCATACTCATTCTTTAAGACCCACTACAACTGCGATCATTTTTTTGGAAACACTTTTAGGATTTCCAAGCAGAATTGAATCCACCCCCCCACCCCCCGGCATTGCACCTCGGGTAACACATCTGTTAAGTGAACTACAATATTTTATTGGATTATTTATTTGGATGTCCCTTCTTGCCACTGAACATGGAGTTCTTTGCCTTATTGCATCATTAAGGTCCTTCCTTACACAAGGCCTGACCCAAAGTAGGTACTCCATAAATGTTTGTTACATGAATAAGCGATAAACTCTGAAAGATCGAGGACTGGGAGCTCTCTGGATTTCCCATCTATGTTATTCTAGTAGACCTGCTCAGTCATCAGAGCAAAAGCTTGTGCTTACATTGTCCCAAACTATCTCCAGACCATTTGTCCTGCCTGTCACTGAACTGATAGCAATTATGAAAATGATGAATAGCAGACCAATTATGAGCAATAGGAAACATCAGTTATAACTCCAGGGAGAAGACACAGCCATATCAGTAGCCTCATCCATCTCACTGTGAGTCATCTTCCCAAGGAATCTTGCCCTGTGACCTTGAACTGCCAAGGGCTTCTTAGTCTTGTACAAATCCAAGTCTTTCTGAGGATGGCTCTTCCTCTCAGAGCCTGTCTTCTACAAGGTGTCCTTCCTGGCCCTCTCAGTCCTGGGAGGGGAAACCTGGATGGAACTCACACACTTTTCCCAAAAAAAGCCTTTAGCCAGGATCCCAGCCCCACCCCATAGACAAGACCTGTCTTTTAAGGCCAGTTGTCTTTTAAGAGATAGCAACTCCTCTGGGCTGCGGTCTGAACATCTGGAGGTGAGAGGCGGGTGGGAAGGTTTCAAGTGGAGGCTTTGTCCAAGATTGTGGAGCTTATGTTGCTAAATGCTAGCTTAAGTTAGTGGGGAGTTCCTGAAAGAAAGACTGCACAATTTCCCTTCTGTGGCCACTGTGACCTCATTTTCCAGTACACCAAATTTTCCCTCAGGAAGCATCGGAGGGAGGCGGTCTCTCCAGCCCGTGGGAGGTGGCAGGGAAAGAAAGGTCAGAGGACAGGAGGGGACAGGCTTAGTCTAGACCAGACTGAGCTTATCTCTGCCTCTGAAAGGAAGCCTTCACTATTGGGTTGAGGAGTTTGTGAAAAGGGAGATTTCCATTTCCCATTTCCCTCACTTAGCCACACTTCCATCATGGCATGTTGGATGTGAGAAATCCAGATCCCTTAACCCAGCCAAGGAGGCCACACATGCTGGAGGAAGGGCACAGCGGAGCGGTCCAGAGTGTGGTCTTTGGAGCCACATCCCTAGATTCTAATCTTAGTGCTATCACTAAGCAAGCTGATGGAAGTGACTTCAACTCTCTCACTTTCCATGTGTGTTGAATGGGGAAATATGAATACCTACATCAACATGAATGTTCTAAGGATCATTTATAAAGTGTCTAAAATAAATCCAGGTCTGTATATGTATCCACATATATACATGTACTTGATAATTAAATGACTATTGGCTAATCCCTGAACTCGAGTAGTCTCTATATGAACACAATTCGAGCTCTTTTTTATAACTATTTATAGACAAGAGTCATTCTAGACACATCTATGCTCATAATTATTCTTAGTATTTTTAATATTTTTCCAGTCAGGAAAAACCATATCCTTAGAACCAACTGTCAGAGGCAAGATTCTTTGTTCTGGGGTAAGTATGCCTTTTTTAGTTTCTGTAAACTAACCACCTTTTTTGTTTAATCAGTGGATGCCTGAGGGCAAGGACATTACTATTTATTGTTCACCTACTCTGCTTTAATCAGAAGCAAGAGCAGGAGTGGAAGAGAAAAAGAGGAAAAGAAAGAGAAGGAGAGGGGAAATGAAAAGAGGGAGGAAGAGGAAACAAATTGCAGTTAATACTGATCAAGTTTTTAATCGTACCAGGTACTGCTAAGTGCTTTTCACAGAGTCTATTTAACCTACCGGAAACTCTGTGCTATCCTCACTGGGGCCCTGAGTAATTAAGTTATCTATATATATAAAAGCCTAAGCAACCAAATGACCGAACTGGTCTACCAGTCTATATGATGCACACTGACCACCAGGGGGCAGACGCTCAATGCAGGAGCTGCCCCCTGGTGATCAATCAGTGCGCTTCCACAGTGGGAGTGCTGCTCAGCTGACCCATCTGTCCTGGAGGCCCACCAGCCCAGTGGCAGCCACACACTTCCTTATCTAATATAAGGAAGGCTATTCTAAAAGTGAAGGAACCAGGAAGCTTAGGAGTCGCTGAACAAGCTGTTACTGAGACTATTCAAACACAGGCCCCATAACCCTTGCATGTGTGGTAGAAAGAATCAAGAAATAGATGACAGTTCGACTAGATGCCTGTATAATGCCTGCATCCCCAAGTTTACCTGCTCTTTCTTCTTCATAGGCACTGTTGTCGTCATTAATGAAAATAATAAGATGTGGAGGAGGAGACAGACATTAATTAAGCAATTATACAATATAAAAGCATATTAGAAACTATAATGACTGCTATGGAAGAAAGATAAAAAGATTCAAGGAAGTAAACAAGCACACAGGGGGGTCTTATCAAATCTAGAAGCTTCAGCAATTTAGCAGATAAGCAGCAACTAACTCCGTGGACAGAAGTGAGTGGAGCGTGAGTGGAGCGGGGAAGCATATTCCAACAGAGGGAACAGCATGTGCAAAGGCTCTTGGGAAAGATGAAAGTCATTGTTTTTGGAGATTGGAAGAGCACTGTGACTACAGCACAGAAAGCCAGGAGGGTAGGGGGACAAGGTGAGTTTTAAGAAGTCTTGCCGGTCATTGTAGACACCTTGGTCTTGATGCTAAGAGCAATGGAAAGTTAGTTAAGGATTTTAATCAGGGAAGAGATGTGAACAGTTTTAGTTTGGAAAATATCACTCTGGCTACGAGGAACAGACTGCATTAGACGAGCAAAGTTCATTGTTAGCCAGTTAGGAGTCTCCTGCAATAGTCAAGGCAAGACTTGAACCAGACAGGGTAAAGGTGACCATATTTGTGAAATTCTTAAGAAATCTACAGGATTTGTTAATGGGTTATCATGCTCAGGATTTAGGTGCAGACAGGGAGAAATGAGGGATATCAAAGATGTCTTACTGTTTTCAGAATTATAAGAACTGAGAAAGAAAACACTATCAAAAGATAGAGAAAGTCATTTATGACGGATGAGGAAAAGCCATTACATTTCTATTGGTTGAGAGAACCAAGCCTGGAATGAATGAGGGTGAGTCAGTGCAGAAAGCAAGAAACAGTCGATTTTTTCAAAAGTTGTGGCCATCATGTGAAGGCATGAAGATAGTAGATGGAGAAGGCAATACATTGTAGTGGTAGTGTTAGTGGTACACATTAGCTCGGCCAATTGTGGCTCAGTGGTTGAATGTCAACCCATGAAGCAGGAGGTCACGGTTCCATTCCCTGTCAGGGCACATTCACAAGTTTCAGGCTTAATCCCCAGTGGCTGGCGTGCATGGGGGCAGCCAATCAATGATTCTCTCTCATCATTGATGTTTCTCTCTCTCTCTGTCTCTCTCTCTCTGTCTCTCTCTCTGTCTCTCTCTCTGTCTCTCTCTCTCTCTCTCTCTCTCTTCCTGTGTGAAATTACTAAAAAATATACTTAAAAAAACATAGTACACATTAGACCTCCATTTATTACACTTCATTTACAAAGATGTAGCTAGTGGAGAGAGAGTGTAGCAAAGTGAGAAGAAGCTCAGGTGCCCAAGTCACACCATGGCTCCATCGGTTACTAACGGAAGGACCTTGGGGCATAGCGATCTAACGTCTCGGTGCCTCACAATTCCAAATGGGAAAAGGAAGATAATGACAGAACCCACCACGTGGGGTTGATGAGAGGATTCAATGAGCCACGTGCATAAAGGGCTTCAGTTGAGCTCCTGGCACAACCGACATGCTCAGTAAATGGCTGTTATTTTTAAAAGCACATGGGAAAGACCTCCTGCCATCCTCTTCTTTATTACATTTGCTAACTGAATTTCATGTCCCATGTGGTGGGAAAACAACAACCACAATAACAAAATAAAACACCCATAAATGCTCTAATCTCTGACAGGCAAAAATGTTTGCCTTTGCTAAGTCTGAATGCCTTGTCTCTCTTATTGAATCTGGTAGTCTTCTGGTCTCACGAGATTGCTACGTTTTCCAGTTCTGCAAGTAGGCAAGCCAAGCGTTAAGTTCCTCTGTTGTAATTGACCGTGAGCATGTTGAGTAATGTGTGGATTACTTTCCCCCTCTTCCCTTTGATCTCCCCTCTTGCCCAGGATTGCCTGACAGTCTGGTTCCTGACCAGGTCACCTCCTCAGAATGCACGGGAGATGAAGAGCAAGTGGCCCACAACAGCAGAGGAGATTTTCATCAGATAATAAGGAGTTGACTTTCTTTATCCCTAAGCAAAGAACTGCCTAAAGGAATTCCAGAAGGAGGACACTGAGAGAGGTATGAACCCTGAATTTGGGGTCGTGGTTCTCTAGCTCAGGGTGCATCACACTCACCCAGGACCCTTGTGATGATGGGGACTCCAGACTCACCCCCCACAGAGAAATAGAATCAGAAAGAGGAAGCCAAGAATCTGTTCCCATCCACAAGATTCTGATGGACTTGGAGACACTCTGAGATCCAGGTTTCCACACCCTGCTAGGAACTCCTCACTCCCTTATTCTGCTTGACTTCCCCCCACTTCACTTTCTAATATACTCTATCATTCAGTATTCTGATGGTTTATGTCTCCCACACATACTCTGGTCCAAATTAAGTATCCCAAATGGCCAGAACAGGGCTTGGCCCCTAGGGTCCCTCTGTTATTATTTGTTATAATGATTTGAACTGAGCCTCCCGCCATCTCATATAGGGACTTCTGCAGTAGACACCCCAGCTAACTGGCCCCTGTATGTATTTCCATGTTTCATAACATTGGAGTCAACAGCATTTAGAAAAATGTGCTGATGCTATATATATATATATATATATATATATATATATATATATATATAAATAAAAGAGTAATATGCAAATTAACCCTCACTCCATTACACCTACAAGCCATGCTCATCAGACACGCCCACCAGCCAATCAGGAGCAAATATGCAAATTAACTCAACTAAGATGCCAGCGGCTACAGAGCTGGAGTTGCCCTGGGCAATAGAGGAAGCCAGAGCCCTGTGGGCCCTGAGCTCTACTCAAGGCTACAAAGTTTCAGTTATAGAAGTTAAATAAATCCCAGATACCTGCTTCCAGCCAGGCACTCCAGTAGGGACTCGAACCCTGAAGGGGCTGTGGGCAGCCTGAAATGGCTATCAGCCCCTCACCCAGGCTGGCAAGGCATGCCAGCAGGTGGCCATCCCTCGAGAGGTCCCAGACTGCGAGAGAGCACAGGTCAGGCTAAGGGACGCCCCCCCCCACCCTGAGCAGACAACAAAATGGTTACCAGAGGGGAAGGGTGTGTGTGTGGGGGGGGGGTAGGGTGAAGAGGGTAAAGGGGGTCAAATACAAGGTGACGAAAGGAGACTAGACTTCGGGTGGTGAGCACACAATAGAAGTGTACAGGTGTGGTGCTGTAAAGTTGTATACCTGACATTTATACAATGTTATTAACCAACGTTAATATATTTGATAATAAAAAAAATTTAAATAATTGCTGGGTTTTAGTCTTCTCCATGGGTTAGTCATCTCTTCAGTCTTCCAACTCTGGCCTAGACTAGCCCTGGCATTTTACAGACCTGGGTGCAAGCTTCTCCGAGCCTTAGTCTCCCCATGTATTACACAGGGATAGTCGGACTTCCCTCCTAAGTTGCCCAAAGAAGAAACGAGATGAAGCCGTGAAGCCCTCGGCACAGTTCCACAGATGATTTATATCTGACAGATAGTATTATTTCGGCAGCAGCCAACTTGCCTCAAGCTATTCCGCTCTCTGCCCACATCCACCTGCTCCACCCCAAGAATCGTGTCCAGATTCTCCCTTTCACAGTGTCCTTCTCCCACTTTTCTAATGCACTTGGAACGCCTATTGTGTTATTTGAAAATAAATGGTGCGTTAATGCAGCAGATGCAAGTAATTAAAGTTACTCTTGTGGCTCTTCTGCCTCCTCTGCCCTACCACAGGCTTCTTGAAGGCACAATCGATGTCTTCCTCCATCTGTGTCTCATCTCCTAGCATGGTTCCCGACACGCACCAAGCGCCCCATACACGGTAATGGCAGTGATGGCCAGGGTGGTTGTGATAAAGACAGTGGTAGTGGAGATAATGATATGGGGCCATTGTTGGGGGGCACAAATTTGGCTATTCATTTCTCTTCTAAGAGCAATTGCTTGGAGTTCTCTTCTCAGTCTGGACCAAGAAATGTAAACAGAGAGAACAAGAATTTCTGGCCGAGAGGGAGGCTTCTGCTGGAAGGTCCAATAACCACAAGACCAAAATTACACGCAGCTCTCCCTGGGGCAGGAGGAAAAAAGAGAGAGAGGCAAACACACAGCTCACTTTACCGGAAGTCAGGGACGGGCACCCGGGCACTGGAAAAGAAGGATTCTGATCTACAGGGTATTTTACAGTCTTCAGAACAATAGCCAATGGACTCCTCACCTGATGTTTCTATATAACTTCCCCTGCAGGGAAGTTAGCACCACCCACTTCACAAAAGGCAAACTGAGTCTCAGAGAGAAGGCATTTCTGAGGTTGGAAGCCATGCCTGACCACTACAATTTCAGTACTAGCTACGTAGCCTGGAGCAAGTCCCTCTTCGTCTCCAGGTCTCAGTGTTACCGCGTATCAAGGAAAGAGGTCGATCTGGAGAATAAACAGGATATAACTTCAATATCCCTCTCCACTCATAAATGCTGTGAGCTTGGGATAGAGGACAAGATGTGTATATCCCTGCCTTCCCGATATTAACTTAAGAAGTGAAACTGAGAATATCTCTGCATGAAAAATGTGTTGCAGATCCCAGGATACCTCTTCCAACCTCAAAATATTTTCCTTATTTTCAGGGTAGAAGTTAGATCTGAATATCACAAGGCCAGAGGGGAATGTGGGTAAAGTTAACCAGTACTTATCATATAGATAAAGGTACAGGGACCCAAACAGTGGAAGCATACATGTCTAATGTCATATAAAAATCAAGGATGGGGCTTGGCTGGTGTGGGTCAGTGGTTAAGTATTGACCTATGAATCAAGAGGTCACAGTTCAATTCCAGGTCAGGGCACATGCCCAGGTTGTGGGTTCAATCCCCAAAGGGGCTGTGCAGGAGGCAGCCGACCAATGATTCTCTCTCATCATTGATCTTTCTCCGTCCCTCCCCCCCTCCCTCCCTCCCTCCCTCCCTCTCTCTCTCTCTTCCTCTCTAAAATCCATTTTTAGAAAAATTTCAAGGGTGTCTCAGGTGTCTCTGATTCCAGGGTCCAGGTGTCCAATTCTCCAGCTCTTCCAAAGAAAATATTTAACCCCAAGATGGGTAGGGACATATCGTAGAGTAACTACTTTCTACACATGAGTAAAAGTAAGTCACCCAGACAGTCAATGGCAGAGATAGAATTCAAATCCAGCTCTGCCCAGCTCTTCCCCAGGACACTGTTCTATCTCCCTGCCTCAGAGTCTCCTCCTCTTCTTTACCCAAAGGCTAAATTACCAGGCACACGAAGTCTTGTACATCAAGTACCAGTTATGCTTGGCCAAGCTCTGCGGCTTTGGGTTCTGCATGGGTCAGTGAACACGTGAGGGAAGAGATTTACATATTAATCAAACTCTCCATCACAAAGCCATTTCCCTGCTTCACTTGTTCTAAACCACAGTGTGAAGCTGAATGATGGGTTCTTGTCCAGCTGGGGCCGAAGGCACACACTATGCTCAGTGGTCCCCAGGCTATCAGAGCATACCCCTGCCCTGATGCAGAGGCCAGAACTGCCCCAGGGACCTCAGGCCAGTCACACCCTATTCCGGATGCTCCTGACTGCATCCTGAAATAAGACAGGGAGCTGCCTCAGCACCTCCAATAACCCAAGGCTTTGGGCGCTCTTTCATAGGAGAATGGTTCCATCCTGCTTTGGAAGGTGCATAGGAGAAGGAAGTCGTTCTACTCGAGTTTAACTCCACCTGTGGTATTCCATTCCCACAGAGCATGTGTTCCAGAAGTGTTTATAAAGTGAGAAACGCTCCGAAACTCCCTCCATGGGGGAGCTGCCCTTTCAGGCTCACTGATGACTTCTCCCATTTAAAACACAGGTCCCACCCTACTTGTCCTGTCCCTAGCCCTTTGGGTATCTGCAACATTTCAAGTGCCATCTAGAAGAGAAGGTACCACAGGAAGCAAAGGTAAAGGAAGGGGCCACATAGTCTTTCTCATCATTATAGAAAAAGGTTGCCTATTACATGCTATGAACCAGGCAGACACTACACAGTCGTTATCTCATATGAGTCCCATGACGTGGAAACTGTGAGACCCCATTTTACAGATGTGGAAACTGAGGTTTGGAGAGGTCAGTCAGCATCGTCCGGGACTGTGGGATTAAGGCAGGATTCCAAGCCAACCTGGGTGGAGCGCAGCGCCTCTACTGTCTGATTCCACTTAGACTAAGTCCTTTGCAGGAAGCCCAGGAAGAAGCTCACTCCTCCTAGCAGTATTTTGTTCTTAGGTGGGGAAAGAAAGGCCTAGAAAGAACAAGGACGTACCCAGCCTTGCAAGGCCTCAGTGTCAGAGTCCTGGTCTTTTTGTGTTCTATGCATATGACCTCTGCCGCCCACTGAACAGAAAAGCGAAAAGATGGAGAAACCATGAGAGAAGGAGCGACAGGGACTTGGGAAGAGGAAGGAAAACAAGTGATGGGACTGTCCTACCCACTCCCACCACAGCCTGGCTCCCTGGGAATGCCCAACCACCACAGCCTCCAGGCTGCCGAGAAACTTTAAACAGGCCTGTCTTGGGATTCAAGCGGGGGGCGAGGGTGGGCAAAGAAACTGGAGCCTTGGAGGGAGCCAGCTCTACTCCACCAGCTCTAACATTTCTGGCAGGAATGACAAAGAGGAGCAGCACTGGGAGCTGAGAATCAGCACCCATGCTCTCTGCCGAAACCCTGCCATGGCTCCCCACCACCAGGGCTGCCCAAACTCCTGGCCAGCCCAGCCTTCATGGCTCTGCCTGGCCTGGTCCTGCCACCTCCCCTCAGCATTGCCCATGGAGCTGCCCCTTGGACTCGGTCTCTGCCACACGTGTGGTCACTCAGTTCCCCAGGGAAAAGGGCCGCCTTTGCTCATTCTTCAGGCCTTTGCAGGAGCTGGGCCTTCACCTGAGCACGTGCTCAGCCTTCTCCTCCCCCTCAAAACGCAGTCCACCACACTTGGTGCAGCTGGCCCCAGTTTCAGTGTCACTTCCTCAGGGAAGCCTCCTTCCATCCCATGAGACCCCTGTTCTACACTTTCAAACCACGGCCAGAATTCTCTTGGTACCCAGCACAGTCTGTCTTTACTTAATATCTGTCTTCTCCAAAAGTCTGTAAACTCCATGAAGATAAAGACCATGTCTGCTCGTCATATTCCTCACTTCTCAGGGTATGACAAGGTACTTGGCATACAGTAGGGGCTCAAAAATACTGAGTTAACGAATCAATGCCTAGTACTCCAAGGGCTCGAGTTCTGTAAGGAGAACAGTGACATCTAGTGGCCACTTTCACATCCTCCTGAATGGGCCTCAGGAAGACCTCCCTGAATGAAGGTCCAGAGTTGACTATTGTAAGGGAAGCTGGCGCAGAATTCAGAAATGAGGTCATCTGACTCCTAAGCAAAGAAGAACGGAACTACCCATTCCTCTGCTACCACACATGTGCCAAGAACATGTCGCAAAAGCCCCCGGACTGAGCTGGTGTTGTGCCACTTATAGATTTGGAGGGCAGGGTGGTCCAGGATGGCAGTCCTAGTGTCAAGCTCACAGAGCAGTACATGGGACTGTTAATAGCCTCACCCGCTGTGGCAGCTATGTAGGGGGAGCTCAGCCCTTCACTGCTTGCTGACACAACACTGGTCAGATCCACTTTGGTCTTCACTGGAAGCGTCAACAGCTGCCACGGGTGCCTGCTCCCACTTGCACGCCCACAGTGGACTCCTGTCCTGAAGCCAGAGGTGAGGAGACAGGTGTGTACCTGCCTGTTCTGGTGGTGTTACTTGGGGGACCTCTGATGCACAGAATTAGATCATTTGCGATGCTTGGTTCATGACTCAAGCTCATTGTTGCACGACACCTGGTCTGTCTTCATGTGAAATCCAGTGGATGCTAGTCAGTTAACTAGTTTTAATTCTCTAATGAACTCCCACGAATCCACCACTCACTATGCCTGCTGGGGACTTGACCAGGTAAGTGTCATGAACGCTCCTTCATGCCATCACCCTGCCTCCCCAACTCAATACGACCATCACCCTGAGTCCTACCTTGACTCCATTTATAAATGGTTTATTGCATCTGTATTTATTCCTAAAAGATAATATATTAGGGGTGTGTGGTGTGTGTGTGTGTGTGTGTGTGTTTAAACAAAATAGTAGAAAGGGTATCATGCTATTTAAGATGTATCTATGGGACTTGCTTTCTTTACTGAATATTGTGTTCACTCATGTCATACTGTCACCACAGTTCATTCGTTCATCTGCACCATTGTGCAGTATTTTATTGCATGCATATTCCACACCTTAACTCCATCCCATGGACAGCCATCTGTATTCTCTCCAGAGGGCTCCTTCTGCCACACAATTCTAACCCTATCAGCCTCCTGCTGACTGTGTACCTTCAGCATCACAATGCCCACCAGATAGGGTTCAAAGTCCATGACCCAGCTTACAATGTCCTAAATGACCAGACTCCTTCTTACCTCTCTGGCCTCATCTCCGCTCTCCCTCTATAGCTTAGATTGTCATCAGGAATTTCTTTCTGTCTTCGTGCAGACCATGCTCTTTTCTGCCTCGGGTTGTCTCCCTGATACTCTCCCTCATTCTTATTCTCATCCCTTCTTAGTCTTCAGAAGCCCTCACCACCCTCTGGCACTTGCTCAGCTCACTGAGATGCTTTGGGAGGGGCGTGTAAACCATTGCATCCTATTGGACTTGGTCAGGGGTCCACCAGATTGTCTCCTCTGGACGCCTAGAGCTGTCAAGGAGTTTCTGTAGAGAGAAGAGTGGGGACCAAGTAGAGATGTTTTATCCATTTTCCTCCTCCTCATTGAAAGAGCGGCATCACTATTCCTGCTTTTATGGATCGGGGCTTCTGAAGCCCACGTGTGCAAACAGTGTGCCATGAGCACAAGTTTGCACACCAGTGAACCAAATCATGCATATGGTCCCCTCCAGCCCTGGCACGCTGTAATTGAAAGTGAGAGATGCAGAAAGAGGAAAAAGAGGAGATATAATTTCACAATGAAGCATATCATCTCTAGAGCAAACCGACTTTCAGCAAATCACTGAACATCTTTGAGGTTTGCTCAGTTGTAAAGCAGGTATGACATTAAAACGAACCATATGGAATTGCCCCTTTCACAAACAAAAGATTGTTAAATGTCTGCACTTTCTTTTGAAGCCACCCAATATTTATAAGAAAAGTAGAGCTTTGAAGGGTGAATTACATAAGGTAACCCAAGGACAGTCTGAGGCAGATGCCATGAGTTTTTCAATAGACATGCATCTCCTCCTAGAAGCACAGATGGAATACATGTCCCTGCCTCACTGCACACAGGTGTGCCCAGGGGCTGGTCTAGCCACTGGAATGGGAGCTGAAAGAACAGGTGCCATGCTCAGCCTTGACCCACTTCAGCTGCTCACAGCATCCCCCATGTGCTTTCCTTCTCTACCTCAACTGTGATGGAGCACAGGACAAAACAGCCTGGATCCCTGACTTGCATCTCAGAATAAAGCTATGTGTGGAAAAAATAACTGAGTCCCAGCCAGATCGGCTCAGTGGATAGAGTGTCAGCCTGTGGACTGACGGGTCCTGGGTTCAATTCCGGTCAAGGGCACATGCCTAGGTTGCAGGCTTGATCCTGGCCTTGGTCTGGGCGATTGCAGGAGGCAACCAATCGATGTGTGTCGCTCACATCAATGTTTCTCTCTCTCTCTCTCAGTCTCTCCCCATTCCTTTCACTCTATCTAAAAATCAATGGAAAAATATCTTTGGGTGAAGATTAACAAAAAATTGAATATATATACATACACACAAACACACATACACACACATATAGATATAGATATGAATATAGATATAGATATAGATATAGATACACACAGAGTGGTCAGATTATTATGACCACCTGACGTTTGTAGGCAAATTAGCTATAATTTCTCGAAGTTGCTAGAGGGCCAGACCATTATAAATGGGGAAGCAGGTTGTTTACCATGGCAATAGAAGTGATTTTTTTCTGAAGATGTGGGTATACAACTCGATTTAACAGCCTTTGAATGTGGGAGATACACACACACACACACACACACGCACACTGAGTGGCCAGATTATTATGAGCACCCCATTAGTACTTCGTTGGGCCACCTTTTGCCTTCAATACTTTGGTGATTCTTCTTGGCATTGACTCCACAAGATGTTGAAAGGTGATGCAAGGAATCTGACACCATGCCTGATGAATAGCACTGTCCAGTTCTGTGAGATTTGATGGTTGTGGAATCAGCTGTCTGATGGTTCTTTTAATTTCATCCCACAAATGCTCAATTGGATTGAGATCTGGTGATTGTGGGGGCCACCTAAGCAAGGTAAAGTCTCCCTCATGTTCTTGAAAGCACTCCTGCACAATACGAGCACTGTGGCATGGCGCATTGTCTTGTTGGAAGAAGCCATCTCCATTGGGATACGCCATCAACATGATAGGATGAACTTGATCAGCAACGATACTTAGGTATGTTGTGCTATTCAGACATTGTTCCACACGAATTAAAGGGCCCAAATCATGCCAGGAAAACATGTCCCAAACCATAACACTGCCCCCACAGCTTGAAGGGTTGTACTCATGCATGCAGAATGCATGCTTTCATGCTGTTTCTGCCAAATTCTCATTCTACCATCTGCATGATGCAACTGGAAACGTGATTCATCAGACCACATGACTTTTTTCCAATGCTCAAATGTCCAATCCTTATGTTCCTGTGCGAATTGGAGAAATTTCATCTTGGTAACTGCAGACAGCAAAGGTGTTCGAACAGGCCTTCAGCTTCCATATCCCATACGATGCAGTGTATGGCTAATTTGCCTACAAACATCAGGTAGTCATAATAATCTGGCCACTCACGTTCAAATATATCCCATGTTTAAAGGCTGTTAAATCACATTGTTTACCCATATCTTCAGAAAAAAATAACTTCTACTGTCGTGGTAAACAGCCTGCTTCCCTATTTATAATGGTCTGGCCCTCTAGCAACTTCAGCATGAAATTATAGCTAATTTGCCTATAAATGTCAGGTGGTCATAATAATCTGGCCACTGAGAGAGGAGGGGAGAGAAAAATATATATATGACTGACTCTGCACAATCAAGAAATAATCTATATTGTATTAAGCCAGAGATTTGAGGGTTTGTCAGTGACAGGAGCTGGTGTTATCAAGCTGTATATGTACTCAATAAATGCTAGTCATAATGATGATGAGGATGATAATGACGATGCTAATGATCGTGATGATGATGGTGATGACAACAACAACAATCCCAGCAGACCAGGGCAGGAGTAGGAGGGTTGGTAATTAGACTTGACTTAGTGCCTTGTCAGGGGCTGGAGGCTTACCTCCTTGGTGCCATTGTCTTGGATGAGGGTGTAAAGTGGTACAACACGGTTGATTTCTAGCAGCACGGGTGTGGGGCTCAGCTGCTCCTTGCCTGGTCGGCGGCAAAGATGGCAGGTAGAGGGGCAGCGGCCTTTCTCCTCACAGCGGATCTCCACACCTGAGATGAGGTGGTCATCTGACAGCATCTGGGCCGTCAGCAGACCTGAGAGGTAGGTGATGAAGGGCATGGACTTGAGCTCTTTCTTGCTGCCCAACTCTGTGGTCTCTGGAGAGGGAGAGAGAAATTCAGCATTGTTTAAAAAGTTAGACTCCTGAACCCACCATGAGTCCTGATGTGCTAAGGACCTGGTGTCAACAGGAGAGGAAAAGAGATGTCAAAGTGGTTTGTGCATGATGCTTTGTTAAGAGATTGGCCAGACAGTTCAGAAGGAAGCCTTGTTCTACCATTTATATTAAATATCTCCCTTGCTCTCTTTGGACCTCATTTTCTACATATTTAAAGATGGCAGGTTGGACAAGAGCATCCTCTAAAGACCTTGCAAAATGTTAATATTCAAAGATTTTTTTTTCCCAACCAGAAATGCCTTCTGGCAACTGTCAATTTACAGAATTGCTACATTTCTTTTTTAAAAAAGTGTATTTTACTGATTTCAGAAATGAAGGAAGAGGGAGAGATAGAAACATCAGTGATGACAGAGAATCATCAGTTGGCTGCCTCCTGCATGCCCCAGACTGGGGATGGTGCCCGCAACTCAGGCATGTGCCCTGACCTGGAATCGCACTGTGGCCTCCTAGTTCATAAGTCAATGCCCAAACACTGAACAGCACCAGCTGGGCAAGAATTTCTACCTTTCTTTCATGAACTCTCTCCAGTCCTATACTTTTCATGAAGTCCCATGGAACAGGGGAAACACACGCTTTGCAGCCAAGTCAATTTCCGTTTAAATCTCACTTCCACTCAATGATAGCAATGCAACTTTGGAAAAATCTCCCAACCTCCAAGAGCCTGTAGTAACTAACTTCATAAAGGGGGGTTGATAACATCAATGGAAACAGTTCTGAGTGATACATGTGATAGGAGGAAGTGGCCCTGCCTGGAAAAGAGATCCTTTCCCCTTTCTTTCTTTGTTCATCTGTTTCCTGGTTCAAACTCTTTTCCCTCCTCCTTCTCCGGGCGCACATTGAGATGTGATTCATGCATGCTCCATTCTGTGCTGTCTCTCTTCATCCTACAAAAAGTATCTCCCATTTCTGTGCCTTTGCTCACCCTGTCTTATGTTTCCCATCTGCCTCTCTAAACTTCTACCACCCATCCATGCTTCATTCCAATGTGACCCTCTCCTCCTGGCCCCAGTCCCTCTTCTCTGAACAACTATTTCCACTTGCAAGACCGTATCTTGTTAAGTTCATTGTCTCATCCCATTTTCTTCTGATCTCTGCAACCACAGTATTCAGGTCTGGGAGACCAGGGACCACTCCTATCCCCACCTCTTTGGGGCCTAGCATGGTGCTAAGGATGCATTTGAGACTTAATCAAAGAGGAAGACTATAGAACGCAGAATGGCTAGAATGACATTCATGACCAAGACTGGAGACTCCAACATTCTCCTGAGGAATTCTAGGGGTCCCAGGAAGCACCTCAGCAGCTTCTTGAAGAGGACAAGAGGAAAACCAAGCAGACAGAAGAACTCCAAACCCACATCTCAGATTCAAACAGAGCAGTTTCACTTCCATCTGTTTTACAGACTGGCCTTCTATCTAAGATTTCATAGGAGAGAGGGGTCAGTGGTTATATCAAAAAGCTTGAAAGAACAAAATGATATGTACAACCCAGAGGGTCCCACTTACATTGCAGACTATGCAAGGGATATCTTCAATGCACAGTCTGAGTGGCAAAACTAGGAATGGGGGGGAGGTTGTTCTAAGAGCTTGCCATAGGTGGCAGCTTCTTCCAAACATGGTAAAGTCAAGGTAAGCTCCTGCCTCAGTGGAACCACAGGCCCTGGGCCCCAATGCCTGGCAGGGAAAGAAGGGTTGTCTCCTGCTCTTGCTCTGGGCCTGCAGTGACATGCAGCTGAACTGGAAATGGGCTTACCAATTGGAAATACAAATAAATGCAGCCTTCATTCATTACTCTCTGGGCCCTCAGGCCTGGGATCTGGGCTCCACCTTTTCTGTCTGGCTGTCAGCAAATGCTTATGAGGCTCAGATCAAAGGCTCTGGGGGAGGAAGACAAGGCGTATTTCCAGCTCACCAGTCCTTCAGAGGGATTAAAAATGGGTAGTTACCCAGATAAACAAAACAAAGATGTGAAGAAGGCATCTTGGCAGCTGGGGATATGGAGACAGTCTTGCATGCAGATACATCTGATGAAGATGATGACTTCTGGAAGTGCAGGTCATAGGGACAGTTTTGGAGAAAAAATGACTTCAAACTTGGGAGAGAATAACCATTCAGGAGAGAAGGGGAATGGGTATTAGAGCTGCAAGGACATTGGGGAGCCATCAGCATACACTCTGACCCAGAGGTCAGTAGATGATGGCCCATGCATGGGTCAAATCCAGCCCTCTGCCTGTCATTGCAAATAAAGTTTTATTGGAACATAGAAGCCCTCATTCTTTTTATTGTGTATGGTTCCAACGGCAGAATTTAGTAGCTGCAATAAGGACTCCAAAGCCTAAAATATTTACTACCCGATCCTTTGCAGAGCAAGTCTGGAAACCTCTGCCTTAGCCTTAGGTTATCAATGGGGAAACTGAGTCGCAGAGAGGGGTCCACCTATAGTCAAACAGGAATGTGGAAGAATGATGGATTAGTTAAGGTAAAGCCTTTGGAATTAATTAGACCATCAGTACACTTGGGTTGCACCTTTCCAAGGAGAATAAAGTAGGACATCTTTTCTCCAGAAGACATCTTTCAAAAACGAGTGAAAAGCACACCTTTGGAGAAACCCTAATATAGTACAGCCTTCCCATTTTAAGCAAGAGGCGGCAATGTCCCAAGAAAGGAAAATGACTTTTCAAAGTCACCTGGAGAGTTAGTGATTCTTTCAGCATGTGGCCCCGGTCCGTCTGATCATCAATACACCAGTTCAACCATTGTTTTTATGTCTTATTTTATGTATTTTTTTAAAAATTGATTTACTGATGTTACAGAAAGAAAGAGCGAAACATCAACTTGATATTCCACTTATTTGTGCATTCATTGGTTGAGTCTTGTATATGCCCTGACTGGGATCAAACCCGCAACTTTGGCACGTGAGGTTGATGCTCTAAGCAACTGAGCTACCCAGCCAGGGGTTATCTCTTGTTATAAAATGCAGATGGCCTGCCCCTCAAAGCACCTTGCCATTTGCATGTAAGGTCACTGAGAAGGAATGCAACATTCCCTTGATCAAACATTCATAGCCATTGGGTTAAAGATATAACTACCCATTTAACAACAAAACAAGCTACAGATCTTTGCTGGTCTGCTCTTGTCTAATAAATCTTTAGCTTTTTAAATCTATCAAGTCAACAAGTGGAGTTAAACGCCGGTGTCTGGGCTGAAAACAGCACTGAAATAGTGGACAGAATTCACAGCAGAATTTAAGGACTATTTTTGCAAATAGAAGGCACTTGGGTATCATCTGGTCCAGCTCCATCACTAAACAAGGAAGGAATCCAATACCTAAATGGAGAAAAGCATTTACCTCTAAGTGCCATGTGCACTTACTAACCATGGCCCTTTTGGTTAAGATTGTGTCCTACCTACCTTATGATCTGGATGAAAGTGGCAACAGGGAAGACCTTCAGCCATCCTATCAATGGCCCCTCTGAAGACTTTACAATCGCTAAACCTAACTGCTTCTGACACCTCACACTGAGACTAAAGTCATGTTTTCAAAAGTTGAAGCCAATATTTCCCTCCTGCTTAACACTCTTCCATGGCATGCTTTTTCCTGGTTTTAGGAAAAAGACCCAAATCTTTAAGATGACACCTAAGCAGTGTGGTCTGCCTCTCCAATCAGATCTCATACCCTGCTGCTCCTAGTTCTTTTACTTTAGGCTGCACTGGTCTTTAAGTTGCTTGCACACATGCTGTGCCTTCCGAAGTCTCAGCAGATGCTCTTTTCTGTACAGAATGCTTTTCTCATCCCACTCCCAGCCCCTGGCTTCTCCTGGCTCATTCTCACTCATTCTTTAGGTCATAAGTCAAGGGCCAATTCCTCAGCAAAGCCTTCCCTGAACTCCACCCCACATGCCACCAATCTAGAGTAGGGTTTCCCATTAAAGACCCTCTTAGCACCCTGCTCAATGGATCATCCTGCGCTATGGAACTTGCCAGACTAAAAGTTCAAGAAGGACAAAAACAGTGTTAGTCTTGCTGATCCCCATACATAGCCACATTACACAGTGCCTGGAACACAGTAGGCTTTCAATAATACTTTCAGTAACTGTTTATTGGACATATAATATATTTACGCACCCTGATCACTGTGCTCTTATGAACGCACTGATGAGTCTCAGAGCCAAGATTTGTGAATTTCAAGATGGATAATTAATCCAACTGGTGTGGCTCTGTGGTTGAACACTGACCTATGAACCAGGAGGGCACAGTTCGATTCCCAGTCGGGGCACATGCCTGGGGTTGCAGGCTCTATCCTTAGTGTGGGGTGTACAGGAGGCAGCCAACCAATGATGCTCTCTCATCATGGATGTTTCTATCTCCCTCCCTCTCTTCCTTCCTCTCTGAAATCAATAAAAATATAAATTTTTTTAAAAGGATTGATAATGAATTAATGGCTTCTAATCAAGTGCCCTCTTCCCAAAGTGAAATGAGATCTCTCAATAGGAAAGCTAACAGGTGAATAGTGATCAGTGTGCCGGTCGCTCTGACCTCCTTGTGGTTCTCGCATGGGGCCTGGCCCCTGAGGGTAGGGGGGTGCTGTTGAAACAGGCTGTCTCTAACAGGCGAGGATCAAGAGTGTTTCTGAAGAGTCTTATCCTCTGCTCTCATTTCCCATCCCTCAGAACAATGCTCTGAAAATAGGATCATGTCTGGTTTCAAGCCCAATTCAGTCCCAATGACACTACAACCCATTCATCTGAGAACCTGCCAACTGAACTCTCTTTTTTCTCCTCCCAAATTCCTGCTGGGCATTATTTTGTTGCCACAAAAAAAAAAAAAAAAAAAAAAGCCTCCGTTGAAGTGATAACTCCGTGTTGGGAGGGTAGCCAGGGCTTTTCGGCAGGAGATGATGGCACTGCTTGGTCTCGTCGAGCAAACAAAACAAAGGCTTCCGATGAAGGGCTTCTGGGAGAGCCAAAGGCATGCGAATGTCTGTCCAATAGTCAGCAACAGCTCAAGGCACTGCCGCCCCGTCAGACGGGCTTGCTTGGCAGTAGGCTTGCACTTGGAGCATTTAAAGGCTCCACGGGGACCAGAGGGGCTCAAATTAGAAACATCAAGGGTGGAGGGAAGAGGGTGAGACTTTTATATCGTAAAGAATGGCCTTTATTGCAGCAATGGCCTCCCAGGAATTGCTAAAATGGGATCGTTTCTTAGGCGGAGTTACTATCTCCTGTTGGAGCCAAGGCCTGCGCTTGTGTGTGGTGCCACCTGCACTTCCCAGCCCGGCAGTCCAAGTTCAGCACCGCGAGTGTGACAATCTCAGATAACAGTGCCGACATGGAAGTGGTACTGCGCGGAGTAAATAAGGTGCGGCAAAGGTTAGGCACTCAATCACGTTAGATTTCATGACTGCTGTGGTGCAATTATTATTGTCACAACTAGAGGCCCGGTGCACAAAAATTCGTGCTCTTGGGAGGGTCCCTCAGCCCTGCCTTGTGCCCTCTCGCAGTCTGGGATTCCTCAGGGAATGTCCACCTGCTGGCTTAGGCTTGTTCCCTGGGAGATTGGGCCTGAACTGGCAGTCAGACACCCCTCTGGCAGCCTAGGAGCCCTCGGGGGATGTCCACTTGCAAGCAGGGAGTAGACCAAAGCTGCAGTCGGACATCTTTAGCGCTACTGAGGAGGCGGGAGAGGCTCCGGCCACCGCCACTGTGCTCGCAGCTGTCAGCCTGGCTTGTGGCTAAGCAGAGCTCCCTCTGTGGGAGCACACTGACCACCATGGGGCAGCTCTTGCATTGAGTGTCTGCCCTCTGGTGGTCAGTGCATGTCAGAGCAACTGGTCATTCCACCATTAGGGTCAATTTGCATATTACCCTTTTATTATATAGGATTGCTCCCTATTACTGATGATGAACAGGATGTTCACACTGGACTTCCTCTTGAGACATGGAGACAGACTAGAAGTGAAATCCCAAAGCCAAGCCCTCGTATGCAGAATTCATGAAGGAGATGAACTCAAACTTGTTTCCTTGGTTGTAGGCACATCCCCAGTAGGGGGTGTGCAGGAGGCAACTGATTGATGTTTCTCTCTCATCAATGTTTCTAACTCCATTCCTCTCCCTTCCTCTGTAAGAGAAAAAAAAAAAATGAAAGAAAAAGAAAAAGAAAAAAAAGGAAAGAAAGAAAAAGAAAAGAAAGGCACAGAGTGAAGAATCCCAGGGCAGCTCAGTGGACCCAAAGGTAGACTTTCCCACAGACTAAGGTGTGCTCAGGCTTCCTTCCCTGCCTGCATTGGTTTTAATTTTGGTTTCTGTTTTTAATCCCTGTTGCTGTTCAGTCAGTATTAAAACTTACCATTTCCTTCAGCCACTTGGAGCAAGGTGAGCTGTGGCCATTTATGGAGGCTGACAAAGCCATGTGTGGTCTCCTGCTGCCCTCTAGTGTCAGTTTAAGATGATTGCTCTTGGGAAAAACTTGGTTCTCCTATGCCAAGGACTGAGTACTGTGTGCAAAGCAACTTACTGCTCACGGAGGGCAGTGGGGAAGACAGTAAGGGTTTGGCCCTGATCAAGGAAGCCTGGTGTCAAGTACAATGTTCTAAACTAACATTTGCTTAGAAGGCAGGGCCAGGTTTGGAGCTAGGTGTTGGAGGTGTGGGGGTGATGGTAGTGAAATTATGAATAACTAGAGGCCCAGTGCAAGACATTTGTGCACAGGTAGGGTCCCTAGCAGCTGCTGGCTGCCGGCCAGGGCCTCCCTTCATTACATAGCGCCCCCTGATGGTCGGTGCACGTCATAGCAAGAGATCAAACTCCCTGTCCGTCAACTCCTGAGGGGACACTTTCCATATTAGGCTTTTCTATATAGAGAGTAGGAGCCTAGTGCACAATTAAAAATCGCAAGGCATGGCCCACCCACCTGCAGCCCTGCCTTGACACCCAAACCTGTCCACACAGAGCTCCAGTGAGCCTGGCCCAGTCCCCAAACCCTCTGGCCTTCTCTGACCACTTCAAGCCCACCCTCAGTCCTTCAAGTCACATCTGCTGGTCCTGCCTTCTCTGGGTGCCTCCCCCGTCCACACCATCTCCAGAGCAACACAGCGGCTCCACCATGTCACGGCACCAGAGGAGAGCGTGGAAGCCTCCCACCTGCTGTGCTGTGCTCCTTCCCCTGGCAGGTGGGCCGCGGGGCACTCAGAGTGTGAGCGGTGAGTGGCAAAGGGCTGGTGAGGGGAGCGCTATGGGCTCTTACCCCTGCCCTCCCTGGCACAGGATGGTCCTGCCTCCTCTAGGCACCTCCCTGCTTCTGTCCCATCTCTGGAGCAATGCCCCAGCTAACATGCTAATGCCCTGGTTGTTACCATTATGGCAAATCAACCATTAGCATATTAGCTCTTTATTAGTATAGATAATTTGCTCTAGACCAAGTGGTCCCCAAGAATAGAGCTTTGATTGAGTATGTGAGCTAGGAAGGAGAAGCCAGAGAGGAGAGGGATGGGGCTGGAGATAAAGCAGATAAGAGACCATCGATGGAGCAGGATCCTGAAGGTATCAGGTAGGGATGAACTCCCAGGCAGCTGTGGAATGATGTGGTCTTGTGGACAAGAAAAGGGCCACAGACTAAACCTGACAAGGAGGCCTACATGGCAGCCTTACAAACTCAGAGACCTAAAGTAATGACATAGGATGGTCTGAAATAAAAACTTTCTAACTAAAAGCTGTTCATGGCTGGGAGTCATGTCCTAGGCCAGTATTTTTCTCTAACAAAGGTCGATCTTCACCTTAACTAAGCCTGCCTATTGTCTTGTTTTGCATCCACAATAATATACCTGATAACTTCTCTTTGGAATATCAAAGTCACTCCTCAAAGCCAACCACCTCACCAGAGCAGAGACCACAAATCCCCTCACTGTTATGATTATCGTGTAAATTGTTAGGAAGTATGAGTCTGCTCCTTTTTCTTTTATCCAATCCCAGAGATTTCCTTGCTTTGTTTTCCCCTGCCTCCCTATCACCATTGGAGTTCATGAAACCCCTTAAGTCTTCTCCTTTGATTCTAATGCATAAAATAAGGTACAAAACTGCCATTCTCAGGAGCCTTTTCTCAATCCTTTGAGATTTTGCTTTCTGGCATCAGTTTGGCTCAAATAAACTCATAAAAATTCTTGCAGACTTGGATGTTTCTTATGTTGACAGTCTGAATGTGAGGCTGGGTTTGGATTTCTATGGATGCAATCAGGGACTCTGGGCACAGGTGTGCAAGCTGTGCCGTGCAGAACCCAGCAAAGTGAGGAGGGAGTGGAAACCGAGTCCCACCTCAGGCAGCCCCGAGGGTCATCATGCCTGTGCCCACAGGACTGAAGCCAAGTGGAAGAGTACCATCTCCTGATTCAAACTGAAGGTGAGACTGTAGGCTGGGGGAGGCTCTGCAGGTGGCCATGGACAAGCTTAAGAGGCTTCCTCCCAGAGCCTCTGCTCTTCTATGTATACAACAAGGATAACTTTACAGACAAGGCAAAGTTGCTGCTTGAATTTAAAAAAATGTATATTCGTGACACCCAATGAATTCCAGTTCGTATTTTTCCAATCTATATATATAAAAAGCCAGAGACCAGAATGCCAGAATGACCAGAATGACTGGGGGCAATGACGCCTACTGTGGCTGGCCAACCAGCCCAATCAGGGGTGGGGCTGGCCAATGGCCTGCAGCCTCTCTCTCCCGCCGGCCTGGCCCTGATCAGGGTGGCTGGACTCCACTAGTGCACGAATTCATCCACCGGGCTTCCAGTATTATCATAATAACCTAGTTTTATTTTTAAGAAAGTGTAGGGAAAAGTCCATATCAAAGAGGAGAAAGTAGAAAGGAAATCCTCATTTCCTAAGCTTCTATTCTTCTTTGCAAAGCAAAAGACATTCTCATAACCACGACTTGGACTAGGAATGTTCATTTTTATACCCTTCTTTACAACTGAGGAAACTGGGTTTCAGAATAATGACATTATTTTTCACAGAAATTCTGCAGGTTATAGAGGCAGGAAAAATGACAGAATTAGAAAATTACTATTTTGCAATCTAACTCAAGAAATCTAGACAGCTATCACTGATGAATCCTAAAACCAGTAAGAGAAAGGCTGATGGGAATATTCCTAATTAATGAACCAGATTTACAGCAGCTGACCTGTTGTTTAATCTTAATATCACTAAAAGTAGTAAACCGGACAGTGAGTGCTTTTGATATGACACCATAGAAAGTACGTGGCACAGCCTGCCTACTATAAAGGGCACTCCTTGGGCCCAGGCGTTGAATTCTAGGGTCTGTGAACTTGTGTAGAGGAAAATGCAAACTTAGTATATTCGAAGTGCAATTTAATATTTTATTTATTTACTTACTTTTAATGGGAGAGAGAGAGAGAAAACACTGCTCTGAACAAGAAACACTGATCAGTTGCCTCCTGTACATGCCTCAACTGGGGATCGAACCTGAAAACTGGGTATGTGCACTGACCGGGAATCAAACCAGCCACTTTCTGGTGTACAGGCTAATGCTTCAAACAACCGGGCCACACTGGCTAGGACACTTCCTTAAATTATGAATGGTGGTAATGAACTATGGCAGTGTAGCACTTCCTGTGATTTTGACACAATCAGATTCACATATATTTCTGTCATATTATGGGTTGTCACAAATATTTGAATTATTCATGCTCATAGCTATTAGAATATCCATTAAATATTGTCATTAATAA
>PVJC01011674.1:0-41122 GCA_004026665.1 Murina feae
AGGCCCTTGGAGGGGGATCGGGGAGCGGGAAAGAGGCAGCAGGGGGTCAGTGGCCTGCTTGGAGGGCTTCCCAGGCCCCTTTCAGGGCACCAGGAAGTGGAAACGAAGGTGGCGGGCCGGGGAGTGGGAAAGAGGCAGCGGGGTTTCAGTGGCCTGCTTGGTGGGCTTCCCAGGCCCCTTGCAGGGCATCAGGAAGTGGGAAAGCAAGGTGGTGGGATGGGGAGCGGGAAAGAGGCGGCGGGGGGTCTCAGCCTGCTTGGTGGCTGCCCAGGCCCTTTGCAGGGCACCGGGGAGTGGGAAAGCAAGGCTGCAGGAACCAGGGGTCCTGCTTGGCAGCTCCCCAGACCCCTTGGCGGCACCGGGAAGTGGGAAAGGAAGGCAGCAGGGGACAGGTGAGTGGGAAAGAGTTGGCGGCCTGCTTGGCAGCTTCCCAGGTCCCTTCCAGGGATCAGGGAGCAGGAAAAGGCTGGCCTGACCACGAGGCAGGGTTTTCCCTGCTTTCTGGTGGCTGGAGGAAGATGGGCAGTAGGTAAGCTTGGGAGGCAGGCAGCACCCAGCCCTGGTCACAGCTCAAAAAAAAGAACAACATGCAGGGGAGGGCAAGAGTTTGAGAGATCAACATAGAGGGGGTGCCTGCTCCAAGCCTTGATGTTGTGCCTGGGGGCAGGCCCCCAGCAGGTAGACACACACAGGAGGACTGCTCTGAGCCTCAAATGTGGCTGGGGGCAGGTCCCCAGTGGTGACACGCACATACACACACACACACACACACACACACACACACACAAAAGGCGCCTGGCAGACTGGGGCCATCATAGGACATCCACTGAGGGGTCCCAGACTGTGAGAGGGCACAGGCCGGGGTGAGGGACTCCCTTCACCCCGAGTGCACAAATTTTTGTGCACCGGGCCCCTAATATATATATATTTCAGAGAAGAAGGGAAAGGGAGATAGAAACATCAATGATGAGAAAGATTCATTGATCAGCTGCCTCTTGTGTGTCTCCTACTGGGGATTGAGCCTGCAACCCTAGCACATGGCTGTGATTGGAATCAAACCCTGGATCCTTCGGTCCACATGCCAATCAATGCTCTATCCACTGAGCCAAACCAACTGAGGCTGTTTTTTTCTTTTATCCCTTGTTTCTATGAAGCAGGAACTGATATTTAAATAAACAATAACACTGGTGGGATGATATGGAAGTATGTAGAGAGAAACCTCTTAACTGATTTTTAAAGCTTTGCTTTTATATATTATTATATTTGTTAACTGTGGCTTCTGATTCCAATGTTTTTAAGATCTGTATTAACAGCTAACTTAATATTACACTATTTTTAACATTTAAATTATTTAACATTATAAAAAACACATTCAAATATATAAATAATACAAAGCACAACATTTTGACCACACAGCTTTGGAATGTATTAACAGTTTGATTTATTAGCTTTGCAGTATTTTTATTATTATTACTATCATGAAAAGTACAGTTATTGGTCAAATTCACATAATTTACTTCTACCACCCTCTCATGGATAATCTCAAATTGGTGTGAATATTTAGATACTTCATACATAAAATTTATATTTAAATGAAACTGCTCACATATGCATCCAAAACAGTATGTGGGATTAATTTTGCACATCTACAAAAATCAAATATTAATATTTCTCTAACTTTGTAAAACATTTTTTCTTCTTTAAGATTATGTTTTAAAAAATTATTAATCTATTTAGCTCTACCTCAGTAATCCATTGTAGTATAATTTCCTTTGTATTAATTAGCCACATTTATTTTTCTTTTATCAACAAACTAGAGGCCTGATGCACGAAATTCATGCAAGAGTAGGCCTTCCTTCTCCCGGTTGCTGGCACTGGCTTCCCTCTGGCCCCAGCTTCATCTGGAAGGATGTCCAGAAGAATGTCCAGAATGACATCCATTCAAATTAGCATATTATACTTTTATTATTGTAGATTGCACTTTCAAGCTGTTTTAGTGTGTTCATTATTACACACAAGTGGCGCTGTGGACACTAATGTGCTTCCTTCTACACAAGTCCAAGAGTTTCTCTCAGGACAATGACTGACCATAAAGTTTGTGCATCCTAAACTTCATTGCATAATACCAAATTCTCTTCAAATTATACTCTCAATAGCTATGTATTATGTTCTCTTTTTTACACTTTTCAATAGTACCTTTATATTAATTCCTAAGAGACTTTTAGCCACCCCTCCTAAAAGTACTCTGAAAGAGGGAAGCTTGCATATCTTTTATTGGGTAAGTGATATATCTGTTTGTGTTTACAGTAACTCTCCTTATCTATTACTTAATATCCTCCACCCTCATGTCTTTACCTTTCTATAATGTCAGCCTCTGCATATAATTTTTTATGGCTTTAATACTTTTTCTTAAGATATCATCTTGATAATTTCTTTACCACCTAATCTTTGCTCAAATGTCATTGTTTCAGTGGAATTCATCTGATCACCCTATAGTTTGTGATAGCTTGTTTTTGTTTTGTTGTTGTTGTTGCTGTTGTTTTATGCATGAGTATTAATATCCATGCTTTTTTTGAAGATTAAGTTTAATATCTTACTATACTCATTTCTTTAGATAATGGCTTCTCTTTAACTTTGGAAACATGTGGATTTATCACTGATTTGTAAGGATAGCCACATTCCCTTTTAGTATATTTTGTTATACTTTAGTAACAATTGTGTATTGTGAGTCATATTTCTGGAACACTAATTTTATAATGTACTTTTTTAACTTTCCCTAAGGCATGAGACACATCGTCAACAACATTTTTTAAAATTTTTCCTGGGAATTAGCTATAAAATTTTACATTTCTAGGAGGGAAGTAAAAAAAAAATTAGAGCAGTTAATGGAGGATATTTATTTCATCATGTATTATACTCAGGTGGCAAATAGTATGGGTTATATTGAGATTAAAACTACTGGCTGCCAATCAACTATCAATGAATAGTTTAGACGACAATAGTCTCTGGGTTATCATTAGCAAGTTAAAAATTCTAACCTAGAAAGTACTGTAGATTATTTAAGAAGACAATATGATGATGACTTACCTTACACCAAAAAAGAAATATAAATATTGTTCATGATTAAAAAAAAGGGACAGTAGAAAGAGCAACAAACCTATCTAATTATCCTAATAAAAGAGTAATATGCAAATTAACCTTCATTCAAACACACAAGATGGCTTCCCCCATGTGGTCAAAGATGGCCACCCCCATGCGGACACAAGATGGCGAGCAGGGGAGGGGAGTTGTGGGAAGTCAGGCCTGCATGGGAGAGCAGTTGGGAGTGACCAGGCCTTCAGGGGAGGGCAGTTGCAGGCAATTAAGCCTGCAAGGGAAGGCAGTTGGGGGTGATCAGGCCTACAGGGGAGGGCAGTTAGGGATGACCAGGCTGGCAAGGGAGGGAAGTGAGTGGTGACTGGGCCAGCAGTGCAGGGCAGTTAGGGGTGACCAGGCCAGCAGGGGGAGCAGTTAGGGGTGACCAGGCTGGTAAGGGAGGGCAGATAGGGAAGACAAGACTGACAGGGGAGCAGTTAGGCATTGATCAGGCTGGCAGGGGAGTGGTTAGAGGATGATCAGGCTGGCAGGAAAAAGCAGTTAGGGGCAATCAGGCAGGCAGGTGAGTGGTTGGGATCCAGTGGTCCCAGATTGTGAGAGGGATGTCCCTGTGGAATTAGGTCTAAATGACCAGTTGCATATCTCTCGAGGGGTCCTAGATTGGAGGGCTGAGGGACAGGCTGGGCTGAGGAACACCTCTACCCCATGAACGAATTTTGTGCACCCGGCCTCTGGCCTATAATAATAAAAGTGTAATTTGCTACTTAGGATGGAGGACCTTCTGGATGAAGGAAGCCTGGGCTGCAAGGGAAGCCCGGGTCCCAAGTGCCTGCTGGCAGCTGGAGGAAAGCCCAAGTCCCAGGTGCCAGCAGGAAACTGTGCTGGAAGCCAGGGGAAGGAAGGCCTGCACTTGTGTGAATTTTGTGTGTCAGGCCTCTAGGTCTTAGATAAGACTAAATAGTGGGCACATGTGGCATACTTTACATAATTCTGGTTGCAATATCTTAAAAGGATAATAACAAAAGTAACTTAATAAAAGAACTACATTTTGAAAAACCTTTCAGGAAATAGTCCAAAAAAATCAAGGTAAAATGTTCAGAATTCTTAGGCATAAAAATAGAGTACAAGAAGGAAATATTCACTTTATAAAATCATGAAAAAGACATGTATGTGAAACAATCGTGAGTTCTCTAATCTCAAATGTAGTTTAAGGAATATCTTGATACTTGATGAGTTATAATTGGGTGAAAAAGATAATAAGTTACGTAGAAAGGACAATTTCATGGACTTCCTTGATATAGCTAAAGGCTAATAGATATTAAATGCCGTTTTTAGTTATATATCAAAATAGGCATCAAAGAAAACATTATCCTACTTTTAGAAATTAGAAATCTAGAAATGCAATATCTTTGATATCCATATTGCCTATCAATGCCATTATAAATGGTGCATATAATTGTAAGCTAGTTTATAAATATAGATTTTTTAGTCTCAGTGAAATTTTAATATATCTATATGTATATTATAACACTAGAGATCTGATGCATGAAATCTGTGCAAGAGGCTGGGCCCTTGCAGCTGTGGCGGCTGCCTCAGCCCTCACGGCCCCAGCTTCATCCCGAAGGTTGTCTGGAAGGATGTCCAGAAGGTTGTCTGGCTATCTGGCCTAATTAGCATATTATGCTTTTATTATTATAGATTTTGGTGTCTGTTGCAGGCATAGCCTTATAGGAAGAAATATGACCTCTATGTCATAAACGGTTATACAGAACATAAATGTATCTCTGAAAGAAATGAAATCTTAATTTTTGGGAACAAAGTAGTAGCCGGGAGCTAGGGCATCTCTACATGAATTAACAATTCCCTCATTTATAGGTTTTAGAATTGTTTTACTTTAGGATATCAACTTTTAAAGAGGGAAACCTAAGGAATATTGCAAATATAAATGATCACAGAGAAAAACAAACACTGAAAGCTGGAAACTTACTATTTTTCAGACATATATTACTGGACTCTATTTTTGGTTGATTCTGAATAACTGATTTAAACCAAAGATCTATTTGAGAGATTAGAAGGCTTTGCATCCAGTTGTGAGAGTGTGATATTAGCATAAATGAAAAGCATAACATTATCAGCAAAGCATTGGCCAAAAGTCTCGCAATGGAAAATGTATTTAGAGAAAATGTTTAAACCTATATTCTGTTTTAATTGCCAGCTGAGGAATTATTGAAAGTTTAGTATTTTTCTGTTTTCTTTGCTTGGCACATTTTAGGCATTCCACTTGTATTTTAAGATCAAAGATGAAAAAGATTTAACTAGGCATTATCATTATACGTACTTTCCAAAGAGCTATCAGTGAGAAATATTAATCCAAGGAATGAAAAGCATAATTCCCCCACTTTGAAAGTTTTAAATACATTGAAATAATTTTATAAAAATTAGGGAGAAAAATTAATAAATGGAGTTTTCAGATAGAAATTTTCCTGCTATTGTGGGCAGCTAAACATAACAGTGATTCTTCTTAGTACTTTAATAAAGGTATTATGACTTGTTAATATGTACCTTATGCTGAAAATTGCATGCTTTTATAATTAAAATACTCTGATGATAGGGTTTCACACTGCTTTATGTTAAAAATAAAACAATACAGAAGTGGACATAATACAAAGTGTCATTAGATGATCACTATCTATAGTTAGCTAATAGAATCTTAAGACATATTTCTTTAATTAAAACATTATAAAGAACAACACCCTGTGAACTTTAATATGATCAACACATTTTTAATGAAAAAAATGAGGCCTTCTTATCTGGTTTTGCACTCTGTACCGAAAATAACAATAAGATATGCTTAATAAAAATGTACATTATTAACTATATTTACTCAAATGATTAAAAATTCAGAAACAATACACTGCATATCAGTGTGCATTTCCCTTTGCATAATTTGGCAAATTCTATGTATATTAGGAAAAAAAATAGCATAAGTATTCCTGATATATCTTCAGTCTACAGTAGCAAAGGATTGAACAATGTAGGCTCGTTTGTTCTAATGAAGAACAAAATTAAGCTCTTGTGTTCTAATCAAGACAATATCCAAAATGCTCAGACAATGTTGTGATGCTCTATTTCTCATTATCCTCTTCTCTTACCAAACCCAGGAAGAGTTTGATCGAGTTTGTGTGGTTGTCTCTCCATTCCTTAAAATAAGGAAGGCCTCTGATGAGGCTCTCTCTTGTCATTTGGTTCTCAAATTCAGGAATTCAATAATCTCTTTCTAGGAAGACTGAAACTCAACAAGTTTGCTTGTTATGTTTTAACCTATAACCTATCTGGGGAAGAGTAAGTTATTAATGTAGTAATGAACAAATCTATCTATATAAATCTCTAATATGCAAATAGACCAAACAGCGGAACAACCAAACAACCGGTTGCTATGATGTGCACTGACCACTAAAGCGCATGTGGAATATGGTGGCATCAGCAGCAGGTGGCAGAGCACAGAATATGGTGGGTGTCGGTCATGGTGGGATGGTGGAGCAAGTGAGCAGGGGCGCCAGACCAAGGTGGGGCTCTGGTTGCTGTCATCGGGGCAAGCCCCTGCTGGTTACTAAAAGTTCTTTGCTCCCACACCATGGTCCTGCCTGATGCTTGCACCTGCAGCTGGGGTAGGCTCCACTCACATCAGCTGCTGGAGCCGAAGCCACTGCTCACACCCGCTGCTGGTGCCCAGCTCCAATTCCGATCACTTGACACCATCAGTGGGTGCGAGTGGCTGCTGCCAACCCTGATCACTCCTCAGGGCTTGTCCACCTCCCCCTGCTCCTGAGGAGCAATCAGGGCTGGCAGTCACCTCTCACACCTGCTGCTGGTGAAGTCCCCACTTGTATCCACTGTCAGGGCTGGAGGCACTGCTCTCAGCTGCTGCCAGTACCAGCCCCGATCATGTGGCACCATCAGCAGATGCGAGTGGCGGTTGCTGGCCCCATCATCCCTGAGGGTTTCTCCACCTCCCCCTGCTCTTGAGGGGCAATCGAGGCAGCAACTGCCACTTGCACCTGCTGACAGATACCAGCCCCAATCACTTCCCTCTGTCAGCAGGTGCAAGTGGGGCCAGCACTGTCAGCACATGGGAGCAGTGGTGGTGGGAGCGAGCCTACCGGCAGACAGGTGGTGAGAGGGGCCACGTGGGGGCGTGAAGGATGGGCCGAGACCCACCCCTGTGCCCACTGCAGTCTCGCAGACCACAGTTCCTTTCAAGGTGCATGAATTCGTGCACTGTAGAATATATTACTTTTGGATTGATAAAGTGTAATGGAGTTTGGATTAGAATAGACAGATTTTTCCTCCTTAAACCTTATATCTTGAATGTGGTATCCACTAGTTGCTTAAGTAGAAGGAACCTGACCAAACAATTACACAGATAATATTGTTACATGTTAGTGAATTATGAGTCAAAAACTGAAAAAAAATTACCAAAAATATTATCTGCATGTTTAAAAATCTTAGATCTTAAATGTTATAAAAGCATTTAATATTGGGATAGGCCATATAAAGTAAACAGAAAAGTAATGCAGATTTTCCTATATAATAGAAGTGCTATATGCAAATTGACCGAATGGCAGCATGAGCAGTCAGTGGGAGGAGGGGCTGGCAAGCAGTTAGCTCCAGGTCAGCCAAGGCATGTGCCAATGGGCAAAGGGAGAGGATGGTGATGGGGGGAAATGGCAGCAACCAGCGACAGTGGAGGGGCAATGGGGGGGGTGGGCAGGACTGTGCCGGCCAGTGCTGTCCCCTGATGAGCCACTGGTCGCCTCCTGCAAGGGGAGGCTGGCAGCAGTAGTAGTGGTGGGGTTATAGGGGTGGCACCTTCCCCTCATCAGCCTGGTCACCTCCCACAGAAGGAGGCCAGTGGCGGCGGCAGCAGCAGCAGGATGATGGAGCCAACGCTATTCCCTGACCGCCCACTGTGGCTGCCTCCCACAGGGAGTCCAAACTGCGCTTAGGTCTGCTCCCATTGGGAAGCCGGCCTAAGTCATCAATAGGACATCCCGTGCTGTGAGAGGGTGCAAGCAGGGCTGAGGGACCCCCCCACCTCAGTTCATGGGCCTCTAGTAATATTCATAAAATAATAAAAAATAGATATTTATACAACCTTGAATAATTTTATTAATGTTTTCCAATTCTTAATTTTCAGACTCCTAGTTACTTTCTTAATAAAGGTTAAAAAGTTATAGTAAAAAGTTAATTTTAACAAAGGAAAAAATGTCCTAAACAGAGATCATGGTATAAGAAAGTGACCATAAACTTTGAGATCAAACAAATTTGAGGTTTCTTCCCATTTAATTCCTTTAAAAAAATGATCTTAGTAGAGTCACTTACTGTATATTTCATTTTCCTCTTTCATCAACAATAATACTTGCTTTCCAGTATATAAAACTAATCAATTTTTAAAGTTCATTATTATGCCCTTATTAGAGGCCTGATGCATGAAATTCATGCAAGAGTAGGCCTTTGCAGCTGTGGGTACTGCCTGGATCCCTCCCTCACAGCCACAGGGAGTGGGGAGACAGAGGGGGCAGCTGCAGCCCTGGCTTCATCCCTGAAGGACAGGACATCTGGTTTAATTAGCATATTATACTTTTATTACTATAGATTGACTTTATTATAAAATCCACATTCTTCAGCATGGAATAAAATGTCCTCCATTAATTAGCCCATTAAAAATAATTGCTTTTAATCATGCCTTCTGGATTATTTGTAGATGACATACAGGCTTCAAAAACACTGATATAAGCTCTGTATTCTACTTAAAACATCCCTTTTCTTCCACTCTTCACCAGCTTAGTTCATTCTTTTTTTAGAGAGAGAGAGTGGAAGGGAGGAGCAGAGACAGAGAACAGAGAGAGAGAGAGAGAGAGAGAGAGAGAGAGAGAGAGAGAGAGAGAGAGAGATTGATGTGATAGAAATGTACAAATGCCTAGAAATAAATTTAATATAGAGAAATTATAGCATGAACTTAGACTAGAGATAAAAACTAGGATATAATTATGGAAGAGGTTATCCACCATGACAGAAAAGAACAATACAAATAAAAAAGGTGCATCTTTAAAGTTAGAGGAAGTTTTTCCACATACTTTTGAGCAAATGTGTGACATGATAAGATGGATTTTTTTTTAAAGTGAGATATTTTTTAATATATTTTTATTGATTTCAGAGAGAAAGGGAGAGGGAGAGAGAGATAGAAACATCAATGATGAGAGAATAATTGATCGCTGCCTTCTGCAACCCATACCCTGGGGATAGAGCCCACAACCCAGAATAAGTCATTAAGGAATTGAACCTGGGACCCCTCAGTCCCACAGGCCAATGCGTATCCACTGAGCCAACCCAGCTAGGGCTAAGACAGATTTTTAAAAGATATTTTGAGATGTTGTCTGGAGAACTTATATACTGCAGATATACAAGAATGAATAGAAAGACTAATTAGGAAGTTACTACAAACTTTGGTTAAGTAGTGATAATGATTGAACTAGGATGTTAGGAGTGGAGATGGAAAGATAGGGGGTATATTAATTTTATATTTTATTTGATAGTGGAAATAAGAGAGAGAAGGTAAGACTTTATTTACTCCAGAATGTTTACTGGCTCCCTCTAATCAAGGCTAGTGGCATTTATATACATCACCTCAGCCTTAGAAGTGGCCACATTTTATTGTCAGCATTCATCTCTCTCCTGAGTATAGAACCTATTGAGAGCAAAATTGTATATTTTTATTTCTGTAGTTTCATTTTCAAATACAATACCTAAACTATTCTTTGCTAGAAAAAAGCAAACAATTTTTGGAAGAGAAAGGCATTTTGGAAACTCCGTGTGAACTTTGACTTTCTACATGCTCCTAAAATTCATATTTTTTTCCTTTTCTTCCTCTTCTCCAGAACACATCTGTGTGTGAAAGTACAAGAAGCCATAAGCTACGGTTTTACATACAGTATATACATAACTAGCTGAAATAAAACAGACTCAGTTAATCATGGCTTTAAAAGCTCACATTTGGAGGGGGTTTGACTCAAGTCATAGTAATGATAACAGTGAACAGATATATGTTTAATAACAAGACTGTGGAATGTTGGAAAGAGCACTAGATTTATAGCCATGAAACCTTGTTTGATACTGACTAGTTGCAAGGAATTGAATAAAATGAAGGGATTGCTTGACATTTACATGTAGACAATTGTATCTTTCCTTGTACTTCTCCATACATATGCAAGTGCTCTGCCTCTCTCATTAGCTCTCCTCCGCTATGCCTATGGCTACATCCCACAGAGAGTTTCTAGCGCCTCCCAGGCATAAATAAGAGAATCAATTTCCATAAATGATACAGCCTGAGTAAATTTCAAGCTTTGGCAAGCAGCCATTTCTCGAGGTTTACAGCAATGCTTCCTGCATCACAAATCTGCTGTGCTGGGGCATGTGAAGAAGCGAAGCAGCAGGCCCTTTAGCCATCCGCAACCTGCAGGGCTGTGGTGAGCCCTCCATGGGCAGAATAGCTAGAGGATGTGCTTTAAAGGGCCCCTGAGGTACTTCTGACCATAAGGCAATGCTGTGGAATGCTGGGAAACAGGGGCAGCCACAGAGCTGCCTGCAGAGCCCCCGTTAGAAGCCCTGTGACTTCTGCATTACCTAAAAGGCTCAGGGTAAACAGTTTTAATGTTGTAATAAAAGAATGCAATCAATAAACCCATAGTTTGATTATTTTTAAGCAAGTCCATATTTGTTAAATTATAATTTAAAATACAGATTACAGCTTAATATTATATAGATAATGTCTCTTGAGAAAATTAGTACTGTAATACTTTGAGAGCTCCATGATTTCCATTTAGGTATCCTGAATTGATAATGCTATCTTATGTTTAAGAAGGATCATCAATCTTAGAGCATCTCAGTGTCTTTTTTTTTTTATCACATTATATATATATATATATCCGAAGCACTTACACTTATTCTGAATTAAGAGATCCTGGTGAGTTACACAAATAACCAGTAGCACAGAATAGTAGTATCTGAAATGATTAAATTAAATTAAAAGTAAAGTAAAAGCTATTCATTCTTTAAAGAAATAGACACAAGTATTTCAATCTACAAAAAAGTGATTGAAACAAGTAGGAAAGAAATTTGAAAATAAAATGATAAATTTTATTTTACATTATGGAAAGCAGAAATATTTGTTACTCTATAGATAATAATTCTCAAATTCCATTATAGTTTTCACAATTATAAGAGCTGATTTTTCTATCAATGTGGTAAATTTAAAATTGCTAAATCTTAATCATAATATTAAAGAAAAAGCTGTACATTATGATATTACTAGTTTATAAAACTAGGTATTATAAATTTATCCCTAAGTATTCCTATACTTCTCAATTCTCAATATACAACACATTTAAAGATTATAATCTCTGATAAGAATTTAGATTATCTACATGTATAAAAGCCTAAGCAACTGTTCTACCATTTCACTGTTCCACCAGTAGCTATGATGAGCACTGACAACCAGGGGGAAGATGCTTAACACACAGGCATCTTCGCCCTGGTAGGTAGGTAGATAGATAGATAGATAGATAGATAGATAGATAGATAGATAGATAATGTGAAATACAGACCCTTCAACTATCCTGACCAGTGCCACTTTTGTTGGAGGAGGTCATTGAAAAGACATAAACATTGGTTGACCCTTGAGCTGGGCCTGGGCAATCAGGGTCTCCCTACCCACTCCACTGCCCTTTGAATTTTATATTCTGCACACCAGTCCACACTAGGAGTAAAATATTATTGAGACAATCTGCTTGGTATACGTGACTGAGCCCAGTTAATTCTACCTCTGTTTTTGGCTCTTTTCTCTCTTATTAGGTTTACCACATCCCTAGATTACATCTAGTTTGGGTGGGTGCAGCCTTTGAGAGAGGCAACTATTTTCTAGTGGTATACAGGCCTCTTCAGGTCAGCAAGCTGCTAAGGCTTACTAGTAAATAATGGGGGTACTTCTGCAAGCTCTGAAGGTAGTTATCCTCAGGGGTTCCATACAAATGTCCCATCCCAAGTGTCAGTGCGCCATGTTTTCCCAACCAGAGCCCTGACTTTAACATAGTTGATGGGCTTTGGATGATAACTCTGGACACCTGGGATTCTATCATATTTCCCTCTGATTCTCTGAAATTTCTGCTTTTGAACAAAGAGACCCTGTGGCTTTCATCGTCTCTAACTGCTTATTGAACACCACGATTTTTCATTACCCCTCTTCAATGACTTAATTCAAGTTAACAGTAACCACCCAGTTTTGCTCTTTTGCTAGGCCTTTCACCCACCAATTATTTAAAATGCCTGAATCATTGCACCTGCAAGGGTAAAGCCTTATACCATCTCCCCAGGTAGCACAAGAGTAATCTTTAGCAGTTGGGTCACCTTTTTGTATCATGTTCAATTGGTGTCCCTCATAGCTTCAGGATTGTGTCTTCTTTTTCTTCTAAACAATAAATAACCAAGTCCAAATTCTATCTATATCTATATCTATATCCATATCTATATCTATATCTAGATAAATATATAATGTTTTTATTGATTTTTTTAGAGAAAAAAAAAGAGGAATAGAATGATAGAAACATCGATGAGAGAGAAACATCATCCATCGGCTGCCTCCTGTATGCCCCTACTAGGGATAAAGCCCACAACTCTGGTCATCTGCCATAATTGGAACTGAACCTTGAACCATGACCTCCTGGTTCCTAGATCAAAGCTCAACCACTGAGACACACTGGCCAGGCCAGAATCTTCTTTTGCCATCTGTTTTCTCAAACGCCTTAGCACAACTTGCATTAGTTTAGGACCACTAAATGACAAACACCAAGACAGAATTAGACATTGAAGACATTTACTGTAGGAGAGAGTGGGAAGGGGAGAGTGCTGATGCCACAACCCTGATCCGACGCTGTGAAGGGGAAGAAGGAAGGAAGGATGCAGCATGGTTCCAGAAAAAGCTTGTCCCACCTAAAAAGGAGTCCTGGAGCCCTAGTGTCCTGTTGAAAAACTCCTGCATTTCTCTGGATTGTCTTCTTAAGCATCCATGTTGTGCCAAGTCATTAGCTCAGAGGAGCCTGGAGGAAGCATAAACTCGGTAAGAATGCTGTGGCGGATAAAGAAGCGTCAGCTTGGGCTTTGGGTAAAGACCTGAGCTGCACCTTTCCACAGCTGTCACATACATGTGCTTTCACATTTTGTATTTACTTTTATGAACTTCTCATGTGTCCCTGTTCGAGGGCATTAAGTGACTTGTGTATTGAAAGTGAGGCAGGAGGATGGCAGCAAGGACTAAAGGAGAAAAGGAAGACACTCAGGGACACTGTGGCACCAGCTTAGGAAGGAGAGGCGAACAGTCCTCGCAAACACATTTCTCTTGCATCACAATATTTCCTAGAATCCACCTTGCCTGTATCTGAAAGTCCTACACCTGTTTAGGATGTTACTCAAAGGAGCACTTTGTCAGCCTGGAATGTTTTATGTGAGAATTGGGAGAGGAAGACACCGCACAGTCTGAAAAAGCCTTTGAATTTATCTCAGTGTGAAAGGAGTAAGGTCTGTGCATTTTCCCTTCAGGAGTCGTGGAGCCCTCCGCCTTTTTTACTTGCTTTTTGATTGTTTTATTTGACTCTTCCAATATTTGCCATCTATTTTAACTCTATTTTTTTGCTTTTTATTTTATTTGTCTTTCTATTTTTACCCGAAAAACCTTTCTATTTTCTACCTTTCTTTGGCATATGAGCAAGAACAGGGAAATTTACTAAGACTGGCAAGAAGCTTAAGATTCAGGGACTTAGAAATTTGTTCTGATGTTGACAAAAATGCTAAGCCGTTCCCAGGTGACGACCTTTGGGATTGTGTTCTGTGTTCACATATTCAACGCGTAAGTGGTTCTTGAGATCAATCTTTTGAGATTAGTTTTTATATTCTGTATGAAAAAAATCCTAGCAGCAATGGTTGCGTAAAGCAAACTTTTTTCTTCCTTCTAATTGTCATGTTGACACATGAAAATTCCTTTGAAAATTCCTTTGTGAAGCATAATTTCTGACTTTCAAACAAAATCAATTTTGGTTCTTATCAATGTCAGTTATTAAGAGAAACACATCACTAAAATCATCATTCTTACAGATATAAAATCATATTTCACTTGAGGGTGAACGTCTTTGCGGAGAACCAAGTTTTAGTGTGTGATTTTCAAAATCAACCTTTTCTCTACTAGAAAAATAGAATGGACTTCATTGGTAGGCTGAAAAAGCAAAAGCAAACAATTTAGTTATAATAGCTTGCTGGAGGCAGTAGTTCAGATTATAGAATCAAAGCTTAGAGCCAGTGGCTGTACTGTAACCTACCTTTCCTTGCAGGTAAATTTGTTCTGAGGCAGGATGTACGGTAGACTGGACTGGTTTCTAGCTGGTAGATTCTGTCCAAAGGCACAGGTGAGAACAGGACCTAAGGAGCAGAAAACAGTATTGAATCCACTGAGGACCCCTTTGGCATCAATAGGAAAGGATTCTAATTGCAAACAGGCAAAATGATGGATCAGCATTGGTAATAAGAGTCTGTGTCTTTGTGGCACAAAGGAAAACGGAACAGAAAATTTGCCAGAGTTGTATTTTGTAGTTGAGCAAATAGAAAGCCTGAGATGTTTCTGGAAGGAGGTTAAAGACAGAGATGTTCATATGAAAGAATTGGTCTTTGAGCTGAAATCCTCTTTTCCTGGTTTGCTGTGGCAGCTATACCCGAGCTGTGTTTTTTGTCTTACACGTTTCCCTCATTAGAAAAAGCTGCAGGGATGCTTGCTATGGGCTGCTTCCCAGAGCATTCTTCAACGACACTAATACACCCTAAGCAACAAGCCTAGCGTGGTTGCCAGAATTGCTGAAGGATGTGGAAACACTGACTCAAAAATATACCGGTGACACTTCAAACAATAAAGATAAATAAAAAAATAAAGTTAAGGAAACCAATTTAATTGACTGTGTAGAGAATACCTCGTATTCTGGGGGAAAATACCTTCCTCCTAAATCTATCTCTTTAGTGTTGTATACAACTGCTCTAACCAATGATTTATTGATTTAAGTTTAATTCAATTTGGAATTCTCATTTCCAAGTTATTTGTGGTGGCTTTTTCTACCCTCCCCCTACAGTGCATTCTAAAAATTTGTTTTAGCATTGTTAATCTCTCATACATCACTAAAGATACTTGTTATTTTATTTAACAACATTCTTTTATAATGTTTTTAAATATATGTATATATTTTATTGATTTTTAACAGAGAGGAAGGGAGAGGGATAGAGAGTTAGAAACATTGATGAGAAACATTGATCAGCTGCCTCCTGCACACCCCCCACTGGGGGATGTGCCCACAACCAAGGTACATGCCCTTGACCAGAATCGAACCTGGGACCCTTCAGTCCGCAGGCCGATGCCCTATCCACTGACCCAAACCAATTAGGGCTATTTTTATAATGTCTAAGAATGATATACTTTGGCATAATTTGAAACTCAGGCTAGTGTAAAATGTTGATAAAATGCTTGAGTTTTGAAATTAAAAAATCTAAAAATAGAAACCAAACTTAGATTTTTTTATGTAAATAGTAGTTTATTTTATCATCCTTGGTTTCTTCATTGTATAAAAATAATAGTATCTTAAATAAGTAAATTAAATTAAATGTAAATTAAGTAGAAGGTTTCTTTAATTATTGGTTTAAATAAAAGCCTATAATAAAGACTCAGATAATGAAAATGATACTATAATTATTATTAGTGAAAAATAATCATGCATTTTTTATTGTTTAAGACTAATTAGATATGTTTTGAATTAAAAAAAGAATATAAGGGTATTATGATCATTGATGTCAGAATTCAGTATAAATCAATTTGAGATGTTTCAGAATCACTGAGGAATTAAACATCACATTAAACAATAGTTTGAAGACTGCAGCTTATCTAACCTACTTTGTTAAAATTTAAATTTTCACTGTCAATTTTAATTAAATAACTATAGTTACTCCATGCACTTAAGTGAGTCTTGCATTTAAGCTATTGTTTCTTATTCATTTTAATCCATTCTACCTTGGTCATGCACCTCTTATCATCAGAGGCAAAAGGATTCAGTTATTCTCATTTTGGTTGCTTTGCAATTTCTAATGTAAAAATATTTGAGCTATTCCTCTCACTTTCAAGTCACTTCCAATAAGCTACATAATCACTACTTTATCTAAATCCCACAATAATTATAGCTAATGTCTCAAAATTTAATGTTTAATCATTCAATAATTACTTCATGTAAGATAGTTTTATCTTTCCTCTTGTGGATGTACATTTCTTTAGTTCTCACAAAGTCATGTAGTTCTTACCAGAGTGTCTACTATATTGCTATTTATATGCTCATTATTGTACATGTGATTTGTCAGAATCTATTAAATATACAGTCTTTTTAAAGTCTTGATTTCTAGTTTTCCAGAACTAGAAGGAAAAAAAAAACCTTCACTATTAAGGTCACATAAATATATTATCAAATTATTATTTTCACTAAAAACACAGTGTGGAATGCAACTTATAAAGCAAGGTTTCCTACCTGGGAAATGAAGGAAGGAGTAAGATAACCTTTTCCAATACAGGAATGTTTAATAGTAAGTTCCTAGACAACAAAGTCTGAGGCAAAAGCTTGTGACATACCCTTTATTAGAAATGCAATTTCTGGGAACCAACAGTCAAAGCAATATAAGAAAGCAAACACAGGAGAGCTACAGAGCCCATCACAAGTTTGCAACAAATACATTTGGTGGCTGTGTCATGTGGAAAGTCTCTAGAAATGTTAACAGGACACTAATACAACTTGTACAGTCCTTGGGAGCAGTAAGCATGTACAATTACCTGATGCCTACTTGACGACTTGTTTCATTAATTAGTCAAAGACTAACAACAAGGCAATAATAAAGCTCCCACATTTTTAAGCTGTATTACCTGGATTCCTGAGTACCACCAGAAAGCCACACTTGCAGCAGTTCTAATGTTGCCATGGTGCAGTGTTAGCAGTCTTTATCTATAAGCTTTATGAATGTAGAAATTCTTACATCTCTACAGAAGGTGTCTTGGACTATATGAAGAGTGGACAGTTTCTGTGAGAGTATAAGCGAGAGTTGTATATCCTATATAATAAAAGCCTAATATGCTAAGTGTCTGGTTGACCAGTTGGCCATTCAACCAATCAAAGCATACTATGCTAATGAGATGCTAAGGCTGTTCAATCACTTGCTATAATGTGCACTGGTCACCAAGGGAAGATGCTTTGACCAGTAGGTTAGCCTGCTGCTGGGTTCTGGTCAGTAAGGACTGAGCAAGATGGGCTGGACATGCTCTGGAGCTCTCTCATAGTCCCTCCCCATCTGGCCAACCATCCATGTTCTTCCCTAGCCCAGTCCTGCACTGGTGGTGGTCCCTCAGCTTGGCCTGCACCCTCCTGCAATCTGGGCTGAGGCACCACCGCTCCCCCTCTGACCCTAGTACAGTATGTAATAAAAGGCTATATAATAAAAAGCTAATATGCAAATCGACCAAATGGCATCAGTTGCACATGTGTGTTTCCATCTTTCATTGTTGATCGTGAATTTGATTGACACTTCTATTATAGAGAAAGGGCAAATAGTAATATGAAAATATTTCTTCTAATTAATTTCCTTTTAAAGTGCACAAATTCATGCACCAGGCCTCTAGTATAGGTATATTATCTAATCTAATAAAAGAGTAATATGCAAATTGACCCTCACTCCATTACACCCACAAGCCATGCCCACAAGCCACATCCATTGACCCATCAGGAGCAAATATGCAAATTAACTCAACTAAGATGGTGGCAGCCACGGAGCTGGAGTTGCCCCAGACAATGAAGGAAGCCAAGGCCCTGTAGGCCCTGAGCTCTATTCAAGGCTACAAAGTTTCAATTATAGAAGATAAACAAACCCCAGATACCTGCAGGGCTGGGACCTTGGGTTGCCAGGGGCAACCTAGGTTTTGAGCAGGGGACCAAGGCAACAAAGTTTCAATTATAGAAGTTAAATAAATGCCAGATACCTGCTTCCAGTCAGGCACCCCAGTTGGAACCCAACCCTGAAGGGGCTGTAGTTACCCTGAAATGGCCCTCTGCCCCTCACTCAAGCTGGCCAGGCTCTCCAGTAAGGACCCGAACACTGAAGGTGCTGTGGGCAGCCTGAAATGGCTCTCTGCCCCTCACTCAGGCTGACCAGGCACATCAGCAGGTGGACATCCCCCAAGGGATCCCAGACTTTGATAGGACACAGGCTGGGCTGAAGGACCCCCTACCCCCAGTGCACAAATTTTTGTGCACCGGGCCTCTAGTAAATAAATATTTATGTACATAGCATATAACATAATTAGAACAATTTACCCTATTCTAGCTAGTGCTATACTGTCACTTAGATTAACTTCATGGAAGCTATGGTTGGCAATACACCAATACAAAATATAACAAGGAAGCAATCTTACTAATGACTTGGCCTGTTTGCATCAGTAGCCTCTTGTTTTTATATTTTAGGAATAGAATTCAAATGAAGTTGCCTCTATCTCTAATGCTATTTAATTTTACATTCTCTGATGAAGTTTGGCTGCATTTAAAAATATATAATTAATGTTATTTATTAATTGATTGAGATAACTTTACACTGAGAAGAACAAAGGTATACATATGTAATCTACCAGTTATGGAAGACTTTTAATTACTTTTTTAAATTTTTAAAAGTACAGCAATATTACTTTGAGATTTTTCTCTTTTATTTTTTTGCATTTTCTTAATGCTAAGATGATGATGATTTATAAAATGGTCCAAAGGTCATAAGCTGAAGGAGAAAGCAATGGATAAAAAAAAAATAATGAATATTTTATAAGTCAAATAATGTATCATTAGAACATTTACATTTACGTCATGAAGAAACATTACCCGGAAATCTTTGGCTTTTGTAGTGTGGAATTAAGCCTTTAGTTTTATTTTCTAAAGGAAATCCACAACCCTTTTTTCTTAAACACAGTTAAGTTAGATTGCTTTATTAAGAACTTTTTTCAGAGAATTTTGATATGGTTAATTTTATGTATCAACTTGCTAGGCAAGAGGTGCCCACATAATTGAGCTAACAATTATTTATGGTATATCTTTAAGAATGTTTTCAGATAAGATTAATATTTTAATTAGAAAGAATAAAGCAGGTTGACCTTCTCAATATAGGTAGACATCATCCAAATTGTTGGAATCCTTATTACATCAAAAAAGTAAAGAAATGAAGAATTTGCTGTATTTCTTAGTCTTTGAATTGGAACATTCTCTTGCACTTGAGCTGGGATTTACATCTGGCTGCTCTAGTTCTTGGGCCTTTGGACTCTGTCCAGGGCTTATATCATTGCCTTCATAGGTATTCAGACTTTCAGGCTTGGACTGGAACTACACCATCCCCACCTTCTTAAATCTCCAGCTTGCAGCCTCTATATTCATAGGAGCCAATTCCTTATAAAAAAAATCAATCACTTCCTCTCTCTCTCTCTCTCTCTCTCTCTCTCTCTCTCTCTATATATATATATATATATATATATATATATACATATATATACATATATATGATAGATGATGATGATGGTGATAGATAGATTGATTGATAGATGATAGATAGATAGATGATGGATGATAGAAAGATAATAATGATAGATAGATATAGAAAGATAGATGATAATGATAGATAGATAGATAGATAGATGATAGATAGATGATAGATGATAGCTAGATGATGATAAATGATAGATAGATAGATAGATAGATAGATAGATAGATAGATAGATAGATGTTAGATAGATGTTAGATAGATAATACCCTATATCCTGGTGAGTCTGTTTCTTTTTTTTTAAATTAAATCTTTATTGTTCAGATTATTACAGATATTCCTCTTTTTAAACCCCGATAGCTCCCCTCCACCTGGTTCCCCCCCACACCCAATGCCCTTACCCCACCACAGTCTTCATCCATAGACGTAAGATTTTTGTCCGTCTTTTCCCATACCCTTCACACCCACTTCCCCCTGAGAATTGTCAGTCCATTCCCTTTCTATGCCCTTACTTCTATTCTATTCACCAATTTATTCTGTTCATCAGATATTTCTATTTACTTAATTGTTATATTCACTTGTTGATAGATATGTATTAGTTGTCACTTTGTTGTTCATACTTTTTATTTTTATCTTTTTCTTCTTCTTCCTCTTCTTAAAGGATGCCCTTCAACATTTCATATAATCCTGGTTTGGTAGTGATGTACTCCTTTAGCTTTTTCTTGTCTGTGAAGCTCTTTATCTGACCATCAATTTTACATGATAGCTTTGCTGGGTAGAGTAATCTTGGTTGTAGGTTCTTGCTATTCATCACTTTGAATATTCTTGCCACTCCCTTCTGGCCTGCATGGTTTCTATTGAGAAATCAGCTGACAGTCGTATGGGTACTCCCTTGTAGGTAACTAACAGTTTTTCTCTTGCTGTTTTTAATATTCTCTCTTTGTCTTTTGCCATTGGCATTTTAAATATGATGTGTCTTGGTGTGGTCCTTCTTGGATTCCTTTTGTTTGGGATTCTCTGTGCTTCCTTGACTTGTAAGTCTATTTCTTTCACCAGGTAGGGGAAGTTTTCTGTCATTATTTCTTCATATAGGTTTTCAATCTCTTGCTCTCTCTCTTCTTCTGGTATCCCTATAATTCTGATGTTGGTACGCTTAAAGTTGTCCCAGATGCTCCTTACACTATCTTCACACTTCTGGATTCTTTTTTCTTTTTTTCTTTTCCAATTGGGTGCTTTTTGCTTTTTCATATTTCAAATCTTTGACTTGATTTTTGCAAACCTCTAGCCTGCTGTTGGATTTCTGTATAACATTCTTTATTTCAGTCAGTGTATGCTTAGATTTATTGAGGGTCTCACTAAGTTTATCAATGGATTCTAGAAAATTCTTGAAAAACAGGTATGAGGATACAACTTTCCAAAAATAGTTCTGAACTCTATATCCAGGAGTTTTCTTTCCTCCATTTCTGTCATTTGTGACCTGTTTCCTTGTTTCCTCATCCTGGCTGCTTCACTGCATTGATAAAGTTGCTTTCTGTGCTAGGTGTCCTATAGGACCTAGTGATTCAGCCTCCCCAATCACTTAGGGTGGACACTCTTGTTGTACACCTTTGAAGGCTGGGTGCACAGTCTTGTTGTAGTTATCACTGGAGGTATCACTGGGAGGAAATGACCTCTAGGCCTTTCTCCTAGTTGTTTGGAGTTTAGAACTTTTTGAGATCTCTGTCCCAGGTGCAGTCTGTTAGTTTAGGCTTGCAGGCAGACAGGCACACAGCTTGGGTGGGGTTGTAAATTGGATGGGGCAGGGTCTCAGAATCACCAGGTTGGAGCAACCCATGATGGCTGCTCTTCTGCCGGTTCCTTGCCTTCTCCCTGTTTGGGCATCTCCATGCCCTGGCATCTGTGCACCCCTAAGTCCCCAAGTCTCGGAGCTCTGCACCAGAGATCACTGCAAATAGCTCTGCTAGAACGCCTCTCATCTTCCACCCTGTTGCCCGACAGCCTGCAACACATTCAGTGCGACACTGGAGTTTATAATCTCCTTCCAAGCCACAGACCCAGGTGCTGCTGCTGCCGCCATTTGCCTGCGCCACCACCATTTTGCATGCGTCTGTACCTCTCAGTTTTGGCGCTGAGAACTTCTACTCAGTCTCAATGTACTCCTTCTCTTGCCTTCTAGTTGTAAAGCTTCCACTCCCTTGGTTCTGGAGGACAGCCATTTAGCTTTATAGTTGTATTTTTTTAATATAGTTGTGGGAGGCTGCGCATTTAGGTATATACCTTACCCAACCATCTTGGTTCTCCCCTGAGTCTGTTTCTTTGAAGAGCCCTGATAAATACAGGATTTGATACTGAGTGTAATTTTAGAGGAACCGAATTTTAAGATAAGTTTTCTGAGTTGATTTTGGGGTCTGGGAATTTATGACCTGACCAAATTTGAGGATTCCCATGATTCTATTTCCAGGGATACAGGTGCACTGATACAACTTTCCAAGAACTATCAGTAATCCACCTATCATCAATGGTGGAGTCTTTATTTCCATATGGCCACTGATGGTCCAGTTCCAGAATCTTGTTACCCAAGTATGCTTCCTAGGACTGTTCCTGTCACCAGCAGTCTGAGGTTCAGTTTCCTAGAAGTGGAGCTTGAAAAAGGAGTTCCTGGAGGAAGTGATTTGTTGAAGAAATTTTCTCATAAGAAGGAGGTAAAGGGAAACAGGGCAGAAAAGGAAATAGAGCTAAGGAAGTAAGCTTGATTAGCTTCAGCCTTGTTTCTTGGGAAGTTTTGCAACACAAACTACACTACAGAGTTAGCCTCAACTTAAGGTTAGACAGTGGAACATTTTTTTTTTTTTAGCACTTTCTCAATTTGGTCATTTTTAGCAGTTCGGTCATTCTTAGCAGATTTCACAAATGTTTGAGCAAAGACAATAGCATAAAAAGAAGCCATTAGTAGTTGGTATTATTTACTCAATGGCCAAAAGCCTTAATTGCTCCTCTTAATAACGCATCAGTTTTCCTTTTGGCTAGTGCTACACTATTACTTAGATTCATGGAAGCTATGGTTGACATATGCAGGCATGTGCATCCCACTACATTCAAAGGTGGGGCAGAATCTTACTCTTACCTCCTTGGTTCTGTTGTTGGTTAATCACATATTACATGATTCAACTGCAACCAAAAAAAAAAAAAATTAAGAGGCCACTATTAAGGGGCTCTGAGCCTTTAATGAGGCTTGCAAGAATGGCATGATTGGGTTAATGTTACACTCAAAATTATGAATGATGCTAGAGGTGATTCCTATCACATCCACTTTTAATTCTTTCATTTGACCAGATGGAGGAATACATACAGTAAGAATAACTTGCTGTTCCAAATATAGTACCTTTATTGTACTCAGTCAGTTTAGTTTATGACAAGTGGAATACAGCTGGTTAACAATAAAATTATGTTATTTTCTATCTTTAGCTAGATTGAAGCTGTCCTAAATAATTTTGTTTTCATATAGCACAGATAGCTTATACCAAAAAGTTGTTACCTTAGAGATATATGAACTCTCCAACTTTCTTCTATAATTTAGCCTATAGAGATGATAAACATTTTCCAGTTTCAAAATATATTATATTGGTCCATTGAATTCTTGTCAAGCACTTAATATTAGATATGGGAAGTCTGAAGAAAAATGTGCGGCACTTTCCATTGTAAACCATATGCATGCCAGTGAATTGGAAATTAATTCCACAGGAAGTTCAATAGTTGCTAGTGAAAAAGTAATAACTATGGCTAACTCTAGGAAGAAACCAAAATTGAGAGTAGTTGTCAAAGGAAAACTTAGCTCCCTTCAGATGTAACACCTTTTGAATTTTACTTTTAAAGAGGATAGTATTCATGTATGATTTATATATCCAAAAGTAACTTTTAAATAAGAGAATGGCCCAAGGTGAAAAAGCTAATTAGTTCCCAAGTCAAGATAAAAGCCTGGGAATTTTGACACTCATTATATTCACTAATTTCCTTATGCTACATTCCAGCAAATGACCAATTTTTATTAAGCATTTCAATGAGAAAAATAATTAAATATTAATTACATCCAAGTTAAGGAGAAGACAGTCTTCCATCTATGCCCTATTTGGTATTAATTAAATGATTTTGCTAGTGTTAAAACTGGTTTTCGGAAGAAGGTTAATGAGGCATTCCCACAAATTTCTTATAAGCACAGGGCAGGTAACTTCAGTCTTCCTCTAGGCTAGAGGTTTTCAAACATTAATATACATGAAATCATTGAAGCATTTGTTAAAATGAGAGGTTCCCAAGTCCAATCCCAAGAAAGTCTGAAGTATTTGACCTAGGCATTTGCAAAGATTATTAAATAGTCTATGCCATTCTGAGTTGGCTTACCAAGGACCCAAGGCCACATACACACAGAACTCATTGCTGCCGCCTGAATGAAATGGAAACTGTGTCTTCCTGGTAGAAAATGAATAGTATTAAAGACAGAGGAGGAAGAGAGTAACATTTCTCAAAAATGGTAGAGTCCTAGTGATCCCAAATTGTTTTTTAGAAATTACTCCCTATGTAATGCAGCATAACCTTTGTATGCAATCAACTCTAATTGGGACATTATCACAATAGGTTCAAATAAGAAAGCTCTTTGTAGAGGCACTCTACTGTTTCTTTATTTTTTCTTTGATTTTTTTTCTCTGTGGTGACACACTTTTATTCGTCAATTCACAAACACCTTGAAGAAGAAAATGAGAATGACACAGTAAGAGCTACTGTAGCATCATTAGTAGGACTCTAATACAGTCAACTCAATTCCACTTCTTTATAATATGATATGATTATGTAACCAAGGAATCCTTCGAAGGAATATTTTCTTTGTCATTCATTGAATATGTTCAATGCTTTTTGTTCCCCAAAAGGTGGTCTCTGAAGAACTTCTCCTGTTTACTCTTATTTATAAGTAGGGGCCTAGTGCACAAAAATTTGTGCACTCCGGGGTGGGGTCCCTCAGCCCGGCTTGTGCCCTCTCCGCAGTCTGAGACACCTCAGGGAATGTGCACCTGCTTGCATACCTGGCCAGCCTGGGTGAGGGGCTGATGGATGTTTGCAGGCTGGCCAAGCCCCCTCAGTGGAAACCCTTACTCCATGGGGTTGTGGCCAGCCCGGGTGAGGGGCTGAGGGCCATTTTCAGGCTTCCCACAGCTCCTTCATGGTTCAGGTCCCTACTGAAGTGCCTGGCCAGCCTAGGTGGGGGGCTGAGGGCCATTTTCAGGCTGGCCACAGCCCCTTCAGGGTTTGGGTCCCTGCTGAAGTGCCTGGCCAGCCTGGGTGAGGGGCTAAGGGCTGTTTTCAGGCTTGCCGCAGCTTCCATTGACCCAAGGTCCCAGCAAGGCTGCTGGTTGGAAGCAGGTTTCTGAGGTTTATTTATCTTCAGTAATTGAAACTTTGTTGCCTAGGCAGGCAATGAAGCCTCCTGTTTGCTTCAGCTCTGTGGCTTCTATAATTGAAACTTTGTTGCCTTGAGCAGAGGCTACAGCCAGCCTAGGCAGGCAGTTTCCTCCATCACTGGCCTCCTGTTTGCTCTAGCTCCATGACTAATGGCCGCCATCTTGGCTGGGTTAACTTGCATATGGTCACTCTGATTGGCTGGTGGGCATGGCTTGGCTGGTGGGCATGGCTTATGTGTAATGGCATGAGGGTTAACTTGCATATTACTCTTTTATTAGATTAGATCATTGTGATTGAAAATATTTTATTTTAGATCACTTTTATTTTAGATCATTTTTTTCCTCTTGTATCTGAATTCTCTATACATCTTCCACTCAGGTTTTGTGCAATGGAATTATAGCCATTCTTTGTAAATACATTTCAGATCAATCAATCATCTGGATTAATATGTTTTATTATAGTACAGATTACCATAAAAGATGTATTGATTTCCCCATCTTTAAAAAAGGTCAAGTTTATTTTCCAAAGCACTTGGATATAGTAATGGCATCCTACCTATTGCCTACGTTTGTATGTTCTGTATGTATTTATCTGGAAGGCAAATACAAGAAAGCCATTTTTACCACTGTGTGATTATGTTGCCATTATATGCAGTTAAACTTACTATAGCAATCCAGACCACATAATAGAAAAATTTACAATTTCACAGAAAATTTACAATGGATTCGTATAAGACATGGAATCTACATACCACTAAACATCATGGTTAGAAAATGGTTATTGAAATAGTTTCAAGTCAGTAATATGCATGAAGAAGGTTATCATTGAATACCTCTTTTCCTGTATCTATCCTAAATTTCCATACCATGAGGGATAAAACAAAATTTGGTTATCATTATCTTTAGGGAACAGAAACATAATGTTTCCCAAACTTGAATTGGAGCTTTTATTTACTTCCTACTTATCTCATCATCTTCCCTACAATTTCATAAGCTGAAAAATGAAACCCTCCCAGAAATAAAACACAGCTGTGGTGATTACATACAGAAAGTTCAAAATAGATATTACCGCATTTATTTACTGTAAAGGCTCAGCAATGTTCCCAAGAAAGCTGTGAGGAGGAGGAAAGAAAAGAGCACTGTTAGGGTCAAAATGATAAAAAACTATGAATTAAAGAATGTGTTTTACAAAAATAATTGACATGTGTACATTAATTAGAAAACATGCTAATAATGTGTTTCTGGCTCTATATTAAGTTAGTGATAAGAATACTGAGATAATGAATTATACTGAGATAATTATTGATTAGACTAGTAATTTTAAAACATTAATTTATTCCTGAGTGCCTATGATGTGCAAGCAAGTCATGGTAGAGTTGACTTTTCTGAATAAAAATTTAGAAGATGTTTTTAGATTAATATATATATATATATATATATATATACTTTCAATGATAAAAAAGAGATCACTTAAGGGCACATAACTGCATTCAAACCTTCAAGAGAAAACGTTTTCCTGAGCTTTATAAACAGATTTAAACCGAAAAAGAATGTAACATTTCTATTTATCAAGTTAATATAACTGTAATATCAAAATGTGCTAAAAATGAATATTAAAAAAGGATAACAATAAAATGCATGAGATAAATGGGTGTTCCTTTTCTCAACCCGTCTGGATCATTTAATATGTGTTATTTTCAATAACACAATAGTTTTATACTCTGAAAAACTAATGTAAAGTTACTTGCAACTTGAGAATAAACAAATAAATCAGAACTAGCATAGGAGAATTTGGAGTGTTTCCAAACTCTAAAAATGAAGGGAATGAAGACTATGAAAGGTAATTAGTTACTTTACAAGGTAGTATGGAAACATTTACAATATATTTTATTAATGCCCATCTATAAATCTTCATTATCTTCTCAGTATTTAAACTTGCTAATATTATTTTATTTTAGTATTATTTAGTAGTATCTAATAGAAAATAAAAAGTAGACTAAATCCATGTAAAAATGCTTTTAATTTAAAATTTGCCCAAAACATGTTCTTAAAAGTTTAGGTTGTACTATGTAGAAATGCTGAATTCTGTCATTTCTTTTTTTTCTTTTTATACAAAAAGCTTCTAATTCTGTGTAGTGACTTTTTAGAAATAGTCCCTTTCTTTCATTTTTCTAGCAGAATACTTGGTTGCTCAATATTTAAATTAAAGCCTTCGACTTTTAACTTGAATTTTAAAAAGTTAGCTACTGCTAGTAAGACTTTTTTTTTTCCTATTTTACTGCTTTCTATCTCATTTTTATTCATTATACCATTCCATAATATGGAATGCATATGTGATGAGTAATATCTTAAATAACATACACATCCGAATTATAGCCTGGTTTCATTGTCTTTCCCTATTCTCAACATTGAATAATTCTGAACGGCAATAGTCAACAACATACCAATATTGTACATAAATAATGAATAGGAAGCCTGGGATAGGAATAACAATTTGCTTTATGATCACTGTGCTTCTTTCCTATTTGACAGTTCATTGACTAAAGCATTACTCACACCCCTCTTTCTGTCTTCCTGGGCAGTGGTTGAGGATAATAAAGAATCAGCAAGTGAGGGCTAGTCATTTGAACCTGTAATGGGAAATATAAAGGCTATTCTGGGTAATAAAATGTGATTATCAAATTTTTGTGAAAAGGGTAATGCTCTGATGAAAATGTATTATATTAGTTTAGGCTACAGACCATTGTCATAGATGTTAGGAGACGTGAGTATATATGTACCTGGGGAAATCAGTAACTGTTTTAATGGACCATTCTTCTAAACTCAATTTTCTGCAATAATGGCTAAGGTATAGTTCTGCTCATCATGGTCTTCTTGAAAAGTCTGATTAAATATGCTTTCAGTTCTTTTTCCTAAACAAATTCCCCTGTGGAGTCTGACTTCAAGAGAGCAATAGTATTCCCACATATATGTTTATTTATTACTTTAATAGATTCTACCTTCCCAAACATCTTTTTGAATCTAAAATTAAGGAGATGCTATACACATAATATAAGCCAGGACTGTGTCCAGCAGAGCATGATAGAGATCCAGAATGACAGTGACTTAAAACAAGTGAACATACAAATAAAGCTCATTTATTTTTTGTGTAGAAGTTTGAAATCAGGCAGTCCATGCTGATGTATTATATGTATGCCTACTCTACAGTTGAGCAGACAGGAGCATACCATATTAAGAACTATATTCATCCTTAAGGTACTGAGAAACTTCTCCTTGTGAGATTCTCTAAGGCAAAGGCAGGAAGAAGAAAGAGAGACTTCCCATCATTTATCAAGTTTGATTACTATTACTAGCAAAATGGATGAATTCAAATAGCTTAAATGATGTGGGTTGGTAATTCACGCAAGTGTCTCATACTTATCAAGGACTTATTTTGTGCTGGGAGCTATTGTTTGGCAGTAGTTGATGATATTTGAATTCCATATATTTAGCTGGGCATATAAGCAACCAGACAAGAATCACATTTTCTAGATTTCTTACAGACAACTGTACCATTTGACAACATTTTGGCCAATGGCATGTGGTTTTGCAGAAGTCACATGGAACATTTTAGAACCCTTCCTTAAAGAGCAGCTGTGTGAACCCTTTTCCCCTCCCTTTATCCCTTACTCCATCCTTCAAACTAGAAGGTAGACACAATGGCTGGATAATGGGCAGATGTGTTGGTTCTTGAGAGAAAGGTTTGGATATACAAGTACTTCATGAAGCATTACTATGACATCAGCATGGACTGCCTGATTTCAAACTTCTACACAAAAGATACATGAGCTTTATTGTATGTTCATTTGTTTTAAGTCACTGTCATTCTGGATCTCTACCATGCTCTGCTGGACACAGTCCTGGCTTATATTATATGTATAACATCTCATGTAAATACTTAAAACACAACTATAAAGTAGTAATTATCAGTATGCCTACTCTACAATTGAACAGACAGGAGCATACTATATTAACTTTTTGGCTATCTCATATATATTATATCAGACAGCCAGGTTTTTATGTCCAGGAAGTTTAATTTCAGAGACCATATTCTTAAAAAGTATAAAACAGTATCTTCCTGATTGAAACACACACCTATCAGCACCATGAAGTTGTAGACTCATTCTTTGATGTCCTCGTACATCACTATTTCAGTTTTCAGAAATGTCAACACCTAATGCGAAAGCAAAGGTGTTTCAATGGGGAAATTTCCCTTCAGAGCCTTCAGGTTTGGTTTTGTTTATAGCTGTATGAATAAGTTCATGGCTGTCAAATTCAGTTTTAAGGAAACAGTGTTGTTTAGATTGCTTTTAAGCTTGGAAATCAGTACCTGACCATCTGTTAATAATCATTAGTCTTTTCAATATTTTGATTCTTTTTTTTTTTTGCTTGTTACTTTTTTTAAAATTTAAATTCTTTATTGTTTTAAGTATTACATGAGTCTCATTTTCCCCTATTGACCTATCCCCAGGCACTCCCATACCCCAGCACATGCCCTCACCTCACTACTATCTGTGTCCATTGGTTATGCTCACATGCATGCATACAAGTCCTTTGGTTGATCTCTTGCCTACTAACCTTCTGCCTTCCTCATAGGTTAGATAGTCTGTTCAATGCTCCTCTGTCTCTGGTTCTATTTTTGTTCATCAGTTTATGTTGTTCATTATATTCCACAAATGAGTGAGAGCGTGTAATATTTATCTTTCTCTGACTGCCTTATTTCACTTAGCATAATGCTCTCCAGCTCTATCCATGCTGTTGCAAATGGAAAGAGTTCCTTCTTTTTTGCAGCAGCATAGGATTCCATTGTGCAGATGAACCACAGCTGTTAATCCACTCATCTGCTGATAGGCACTTAGGCTGTTTCCAAATCTTAGCTATTGTAAATTGTGCTGTTATGACATAGAAGTGCATATATTCTTTCTGATTAGTGTTTCTGTTCTCTTGGGATATATTCCTAGAAGCAAGATTACTGGGTTATTACTTCAATTCTTAAGAACAAAAATAAGCAACCAAATTAAGGTGCTTGAAATAGAAATGCTAATCCATATATATATAAAGCCAATCTCCCACCGCTCCTCCCCACAGCTGGTCCTGCCCCTGATTGGCCTCTCCCACCCTGATCAAAGGAGGGGCAGCCTGCCAACCCCTCCATGGTCCCTCCCCCTGGCCATCTCTGACCCTGATCATCTCCTCTACTCCAAAAGGGAGTGGGAGTGGGGCTGGTCAGCCAACCTCCTACAACCCCTCTCCCAGCTTTCCTCAACCCAGATTGGCCCTCCACTCTGATCAGGGACAAGGGAAACTGGCTAACTGCCTGCAGCCCTTCCCCCGAGCCAGCCCCACCTCTGATGGGCCCTCATCACCAGATTGACCCATGGCCCTTCCCCCTAGTCAGCTCCATCCCTGATCAGCTCCCCCACTCGGATCAGGGGCAGGGCCAGCCAACCAACCTCCCATGACCCCTCCCCCAGGCCACTGGCCCTGGATAGAGCCCCCCATCCAATTTGGGGATGGGGCTCACAGCCTAATCTCCCTCAGCCCCTCCCCCCAGCTGGCCCAGCCTTGATGGCGCCCTGATAGGGGCGGGCTGGCTGGCCAAGCTCCTGCTGTCTCATCCTCCCAAAAGGAGGCTGGGCCATCTGGAACCCACCTGTGCATAAATTCATGCACTGGGCCTCTAGCTTTAAAGTAATGATTTAATTGGTTAGTTTTTTATTACTACTTTAACATGTGGCCTTTTTTTTCATATGAATGAGCATTATTAACCAAGGAAATATATATTTTATCCATGAGCTTAGACTGCAATTTATCATCTCACTTGAATTATTGTTTGCACTCAGGTGATTTGCATGTCTTTGCTTTAGTACCTTCAAGAGTAAAATCACTTATTTTACTATTGTGTCTGAATCTCACATTGGGAATAACGAACAGGATATCTGACCTTGAAGAGCCATACTTTCACTCATAAAACTAATCTAGAATGTGAGAACTCTTTCCTAGCGATGATTACACTACATTTCTCATCAATTACTATCACTATCCCTAAATGCTTTAGACAAGTATCTCCTTCATGTCCATAATAGCCATGCTTTCTTGGATATTGAGAAGGATATGCACATGAGAGGAGGAAACTAAGTTAAAAAATTTAGTATAACCAGGATAGGATCTCATAAAAGGGGACTAATTAATTAATAACTTTTATGTAGCAAAATAAGAGGATAGACTCAAATTAAATGTTCTGATAATGTTTAACATCTACTTTATAAATTCTTCTTGAAATTTTCCAATCCCTACATTAAAAGTACCTCCTTTACAATGTTATAACCACAGTAATTATTAAAAGTCAGTATGAAAAGGGGGAATAGTGTTTTACTCAAATTCTTGAGGGTTGATTAAGAAATGGCATCATTTAATAAAATAGGCTTCAATGCAGTAAAACTATAAAATTTCTAAGAAAAGTCATTATCCTTAATATTTTATCTCCCTTATTCACAGAACAGAAATCCAATAGACAACCTAAACATCATGCAACACTGAGCAAAACCTGTATTATCTGTCTCCCTAATACTATTGGTATGAATTAAGAGTTTTTCACTCCTTCCTGTACTGGTCCACTCTGCACTGAACAAATTTTTGCCAACAAATGCAGGCATGTTCCCATGTGGATACTAGGGCATAGGTTTGGATTTCAATTCTATAGTTACGTGGAGTATATCTTGAACTTGGTGACATCAAATCTCACATCCAACTTGATTCTAAGAGAAGTTCTTTCTCATTCATTTCCTAACTGTTCAAGTACCTCTGGCATTTTTTCTGAATTTAGATTAGGTATTTATGTCCCAGTTTTCTGGCAATAGGTTCTAAGGTAGAGAATCTAGGCTTGCTGATAGTGATTTGCTGTCTCGAATATTCTTCCAGTAAATTGCCACATGGGCAAGTTTATCCTCTGGATAGATGTGCACAGATTTCACATTTAGACTAGCCAGCTCTGCCAGTGAGGCCATAAACACTAGGTTCAGTTTGTAATAGGATCTATTCTTTCCCCAATGACCAAAGACATTCTTACAAATACCATTTATCTCTGCTCTCCTCCAACTGTGTATTGCCAATCCTCTGTATAGCACCTCATTAATGAAACAATTTCCTACAGACTCACAGCAAAATCTAACTACTTATATGTAAGAAATCTAGCCTGTTTCCCTTGCAATTCCAGGTTTATAGCCTGATCTCATGCTTCTATTAAGGGAAGGAAATGTGCATTCCATGAGGTCAAATATTGCAGGAACTCTTCCACATTTGCTCGAATCCCTTAGTGGCTCCTCCCAAGAAGAAGAATGAGCTCATTCAGCATCCACCTACCTTCAAGACAAATACATTTTGTTCTTTTATATATATTCCACTGCTGATGAGAAACCTGTATTTTCAGTCTGTTTCAAAATCCAAAAAAGAAAGAAGAGGATTTTAGAATTGACTTCCTAAAATCCCAACATTGGTGTCTGGAATCCCACTTAACTGAGAGACTGGTGGAAAATAATGTCCTACATGCAGAAAATGAAGAAGTAATGGAGGGCATCCAGGGAATAAATAGTGACTGAAAAAAGAAAATGAAATACGATGATAATTTTTAAAGAAGAAAATGAAAGGAATTTAAAAATATCAGCAAAGACTAAATCAAGAGTTTGCAAGTAGATAATTTTTCAATGCCTCAAATGCTACTCACATATTTTTCTAGTTTTCACACACAAAATTTTAAATTTAAAAAATAAGTTCCAGTAGAAATAAATTGATTATTTTCATATGCCTGAAATGTATCATCAGAGATTGCAAAACTTTATGCTTTTAACCTACAATGCCCAGGGCTTTAAGCGGTCATTAATCCTATGTTCTAGGATTATGAAGTAAGAATTTGTAATCAAAATATAAGTATACTTACAAGTTCTTCATGTTTCCAGTTGCTTTATTATGAAGAGAATATCTTAGTAATATAAAATTATGGAATCAAATTGGGATTTCTCTGCTATTATCTAGTTTGTTATTTTTTGAAAGTCAGAATTTGGCAAATTTCTTCATTTGTAAAATGGAGATGATAATGCTGTTTTATCTCACTGATTTCTTGTGACTATTAAATGCATTAATATGTGGGGAACTAATAACACTGCCTGGCAAACAATACTTGTTCAATAAATGTTAATGATTATTATCATCTACTGAAGTATTATAGGGATCCCAGAAGCATAGTTGGACATTCTTTCAAATGAATGGAAAACTACACAGCATATAAAAGCAGTTAATGCTTTTCCACATCAACCATAGTTAATTTTTTTCATAACATTTATTCTTTAATTCAACTGAAAACATAATACTTTCAAATTGTTCAAGGTGTATTGAATGAGAGCACCTATGCATTTATTTCAATTACTTGGAATGTGAAGATTCAAGCTCATCTCTTTTGCCAGAGTTCATTACTACTTCTTTAATAAGGAAAACTGAAAAATGTTATTATTAGTAGTAACTCTTCAGTAAGCTGTTTTAATATTTTAATTTGATAAAATGCAATTTTTCTAGAATTTTCTGAGAGAAGATAAGAACCATCTTGCTGCTTATATTTTATATTGTTCAAAAAGAATCCTATCTTCTTGTCATAATGTGGAGAAAAACAATGACCCTTGGCCTTAAATTTCTTGCCTAATTTCTTCTTCTACTTTGCTATAAAGAATCTCCAAAATCAAAGTTCCCAAATTTTAATTTGGAGGATCACATTGGTGAATTTTCTTTTACGGAAGCAATCTTAGGATATAAATGGGTTTCTACTCCATTTGCATCTTTCTATGGTTAATGGTGCTCAGAAGCTCTGTATTAGAGATGTGTAGAGCCTACCTGATACAAAATTTAGGTATCAAATATGTTTTATTCTTTCTAATTGCTGCTGACATTTTGGATGCATATCTAGGGCCCAGGTATCTCAGTATCATGGTTATCTACTTAATTGGTGGTATAGTTTTATTTTATTTTTTTTAATATATTTTATTGATTTTTTACAGAGAGGAAGGGAGAAGGGTAGAGAGTTAGAAACATTGATGAAAGAGAAGCATCGATCAGCTGCCTCTTGCACACCCCCTACTGGGGATGTGCCCTCAGCCAAGGTACATGCCCTTGACTGGAATTGAACCCGGGACCTTTCAGTCTGCAGGCCGACACTCTACCCACTGAGCTAAATAGGGCTTAGTGGTATAGTTTTAATCTATTGCCTCTAAACTCCAAGTTCACCTTTCATTTCCTGATCTGCAATGACTGAGCTGAATCCTTAAACATTTGCTTTGGCCTGTCAGCATGATGTTGAGCTGTCAGTAGAGGGCACTGGGGAAACACTGGGAATAAAATATTCTAATCTTCATGGTTCCAGTATCCCCCCTCTGGTCATGCTCCTGCAGAGAGCTGAGCAAGGCAAGGCCACCCAAAATATATGGCACCTCCTGTAGGCAGTTTCTCCCAGTACCATAGAGGGCACCTTGCAAGCTATTTCCACTGTGTAACATGTAAAGGAATTTCTCTTACATTCTGGTTAAACCTTTTGCAAGGTGGTCAGCATCTTAGTTTGGGGCAGGGAGGGGAAACTTTCAGGTCAAGTCCTTCTTTAGATGTTCTGCCTCCGGCCTAAAAAGAGTGACTGCACACTTCACAGGCTATTCCTGATTTTTTTTAAAAGTTAAATAACATTTCTTTTATTTATTTATTTTTAATTAAATTTATTGGAGTGGCATTAGTTTGCAAAACCAGGCAGGTTTCAAGTGTACAACTCAATAAAACATTACCTGCACACTGTATAATTTGCCCATTGCCTCAAGCAAAGACTCTTTTGGCCCCATTTGCCCTCATCCACTTACTCACACTCCCTTTCCCTCCGGCTATCACCACTGTTGTCTGTGTCCATGTGTTATTATTATTATTAATCCCTTCACTTTCTTTCTTCTCTTTCCTTATAACAACTAATCCCCTATGAGAGTTTATAAAGTACTAGCTAAAGTTAATACAGGTACACCTCATTTTATTGCACTTCACAGATGTTGCATATTTTACAGATTGAAAGCAAGACTCTCTACCAACAAAATAATAACAACTTGCTTTATTGTGGTACTCACTTTATTGCAGTGGTCTGAAACCAAACCTGCAATATCTCTGAGGTATACCTGTATGTGGTTTCTGCCTCTTAATTGGACAGTATAAGGAAGTGGGGTACTATCCAGAGATGAATCTGAAAAGATGGAATTTATTAGTTGGTTCATTCATACCCTTAGGCTTGAGTATATTGGGGTGATTCACCAAAAGGAGACAAGGTACTAGTCATTGCAGGCATATAGAGGTGCAACAATCAGTCAAGATGTCACCTGTGTTTGATTGCGATAGACAATTATATCAAATTCCATGGGAGCCTGTATGACAACTGTATATGGCAATAGTAGTGATTTCAAGGACTGTGTCAGAATTTCTTGAGAGCATGGGAGCATTTACAGAAAGATGACAAGCTCAGGAACTAACTCCAGCTAAAGTCATAGTTCAAGATCCAACAAGCTTCCATGACAGCTCTAAAAGTATGGCTTAATTCTTAGTCAAAAAATCAAAATTCCAAAATCAAACACAAAATTTAATTGTAAATTTTGCTAAATTCCAAACTCTACATAATTCCCATCCCTGAGAGTCAAATTATATATTTGCTGGAAACTGATTATTTTGATGCTGGAAACTGATTGTTTTTAATCTACCTTGGTTACTCTGAAAGGTCAGAGCTATGCACCCATTGTTTAAGTTGAAACATTGTTAATTATAGCAAATCCCCACTTGTTAATTGCATGTAAAATTCTTCCTTGGAATTTCCTGCCTAAGGATATTGTTGTTTTCTCAGAGACTCAATAAAAGGCTGGTGAGACCCAGGCATCAGTAGGCAATCTTACCCTGCTAGAGGAAAGATGCCATGCCCGGTCCCCCATTATTCCAAACTGATTCTCTTCTAGTCTCTCTCTTCATTTTGTGTGAGGCCTCCTTCAGAACTCAAACCCTGAACAGGAACCCCGAACCACGCTGGACGTGTAAGGGGCTCCAACATATATTCTAACTATGAACTCATGTTCAGTTGTAGAAATAAGGTTTGGTTTTGCTACTTCATTTTCCTGTTTTATCTATATATATATATATATATAAAAGGCTAATACGCTAAGTGTCCATCTGATTAGTCTCTATGACGTGCACTGTCTACCAGGGAGGCAGACACTCAATGCAGGAGCTGCTGTAATGCACACTGGCCATTTACAGAGAAACAATAAAGCAGATCTGGCACCCACAAAGCAACATTTGGCTTCCCCCAAGTGGGAAAAAGCCCCACCACTACCCTGAAGCTATATCCCACCAAATAACAGCCTATGCTGCCGAGACCCCATGGCACAAAATACAGCCCACAACCCAGCCCAGCCCAGAAACAGTGGCTATAGGCACCAGGTAATGACATCACATAGCAACACTCTGCTTCCTCTTCCTAGCGACTAACCTCCTTGCAATTTCTTCAGCCCTGGTACATGACTTGCTTTATAGCCAGGTACAAACTTTTCACACTTTAACCAAATGTCTGTGAAGCATTTTCCTGTGAAAAATATTGCATAAACAGATATAAGTTAAAATGAGGAAAAATGGTATTTCCATATTATTTACTTGATTATGTTATCTCTATGGCCAGCAGAATAATAATCCAACAACCATGGAAGAAATTAGAATATATTCTTTCACTTGTGATTTCTACTTTTTTTTAATTGTTGAGGAAAAGACTATCTATGGTCTTTTTTCCATAGTAAGAATGAAAAAAAGACCATAGATAGTCTGATAGGAACATATTTTGTTCCACACTAATTACAAGAGGAAACAAAGAAATAAAAACCAGCACCTTCTTGATTAGCAGGTGAGTCAGGGTGCACTTTTGTCTCTGGAAGTATAGAAGGGTCATTCTCAAAACAGAAGGGCTGACTAAAGCGTTTTCAAAGGGTGAGATGCCATATTTCCTGCCCCATTCTCCTCAGTTACGTATCTGATATTCCCCTCTTTGAATCAGACTGAAAACGTATTTTAGAGAATGTAAAATAAAGTCATTTGTTTTGGGAACACCAGCAATAACTGATATTGTGGGAATCATATTGATAATAGGAACTAAGTAGGAAGTTGAAAGAGAAGCAATGCATTCAAAATTCAAAGGGAAATAAATTTCAATCTAGAATTCCATATCCACCTATGAAATAGGGGCAGACATGTAAGATATCAAAACATTTTCCAAGCCCATCCAGCATGGCTCAGTGGTTGAGTGTCCATCTATGAACCAGGAGGTCACAGTTTGATTCCTGATTGGGTCACATGCCTGGCTTGTGGACTCAATCTCCAGTATGGGGTGTGCAGGTGGAAGCCAATTTATGATTCCCTCCTATCACTAAAGTTTCTATTTCCCTCTTCCTTCCGCTCTGAAATCAATACAAATATATATTTGAAATTTTTCAATTTCAGGAAGTTACAGGTGAATATATGCAACACAATAAGAGAATATGAAATGAAACCACATGAATTATAGAATTAGGGGACGAAATATAAGAGACCAGTAGAAGCAATCCTAGATGAATGGTAAAGGGACTAAGGAGAAAGAATATTGTGAAACAAACTAGAGAGAAACCTGTTCAGTAGGTCAGAAGGTTCTAGAAAGGATATATTTGCAAGGTTATCCAATATAATAAAACCCTAATATGCAAATCAACCAAACAGCAGAATGACTGGTAGCTTATGACACGCACTGACTGCCAGGGGGCAGACGCTCAAAGCAGGAGCTGTCCCCTGGTGGTCAGTGCGCTCCCCCTGTAGGATCACTGCTCAGCCAGAAACCGAGTTCAAGGATGGCGAGTGCAGCAGCAGTGGCGGGAGCCTCTACCACCTCTGCTGCAGGTGGGTGGTAAGGAGCAAGTGGTCCCAGACTGCAAGAGGGTGCAGGCCAGCCTGAGGGACCCCCCTCCAGTGCACAAATTTCATACACCGGGCCTCTAGTAAAAGCAATAATTCTTTATAGTTTTAAATGTATTGTTTATATTACATTGAAGGACAGGGTATGACTTAATGTTATCTGTGGAAGGAAAGAAATAGTATTCCAGTGCAGTACATGTCTGTGCTGCGAACAGTCATGATAACAGAGAACGTGAACACAGTTGTAAGTTATGATACAGCTATTTTTGTGGAAATGGATGAGTAGAAGCATGTTGAATAATGATGGAGGTGGGATAGGCTTGTTAAGGAGTGCTAAATCATTATTTTTCCAGGTATAAAAGTGAACAAAAAATAATGTTATTTTAGATATAGAGTTATAACACACAAAAAGTAAAGCTAAATTTGTTCAAAGCAGCTGCTTTTGGTGAGCAGGAAGTGAGGGAGGACCCCAGGAGATTGTTTTACCCATTAAATCTTTGTAGAATGATTTGATTCCTCAAAATGCATACATCTATACTATTGATAAAAAATTTTGCTTTTTTTTTTGAAAATTGACTTAACTAAAGAAAACAGGGCAAGGCGATATTATAAGGGATGGTCAAGCCTCGTGTCCCTAGACAGACACAGGGTTTACGAGATGCATAATGGGGAGAAACCCTAGGAAGACAGTTTGGAACCTCGTGTGAAATAAGTCTCAGTACTAGAAAATTTTATTTTAAATTCCACAAGCAAGAGATATCACTGAACTGTTTATTTCCTCATGCAAAATAATTGACAACTGTCAAGAAAATATTAGAATAGTTTAGCAGAAATATTTTAGCAGAAAACTAAACTTGAGAAGAAATTAAGGGAATGTGGGAGATGAATCCTCAAGGAGCAAAAATAAAGGGGTTGGAAAATGCTTCTTTGCAAATATAATGAGACATTTCCTTTAATTTAAAAGAAAAGAAAAAAAGACAGTCGTGGGACACTGTAGAGGACTGTACTCCCGATGATTTTGGATGAGCTAATTAGATTGCAATTAGTAACTTAACAAATCCCAGTCTCACCTTGGCTTTGTTTGTTGGTAGTTGACTAAATAATACCCCAGAGATGACCCAGAATTCAGAGAATAGCTCAGGGGAGCGCTTTCCATAATTCCTTTTAGTGGTGATGTGGCTTAGGAGGCAAAGGACATGTGGCTAGTCCGAAATGAAATGTGATCTGAGTATAAAACACAGCAGACTTCGAAGGCCTTTTCTTTTTTTCCCCCAAAAGTCATCTACCCTCTACTTGAATTCTTTCTTCTTAAAAAAAATATTTTTTATTGATTTCATAGAGAAAGGGAGCAGGATAGAAACATCAATGATGAGAATCATTGATTGGCCGCCTCCTGCACACCCCCGACTGGGGATTGAGCCCACAACCCTGGCATGTGCCCTGACAAGTAATGGAACCTTGACCTCCTAATTCATAGGTTGACATTCAACCACTGAGACACACCAGGATTGAAAGACTTATCTTTTTTAAAATATCCAGAATGTATACTGTGTCATTAATAATTACATACTGAAAAGCTAACATCTTGAGGCATATTGGATTAAATATAATATTTCTTAAAATTAATTTATTTTGTTTATTTTTAATAGGACTATTAAACAACATGAAATTACAGATATGGTTTGTATTTTATTGATATTAGCAGTGGCTTTATAAAAATTATGCAAAAGCTAGTCTCCTTTATACCACAATTTGAAATAATATTAACAGCTCTTCCAGTCACATTTCATTCTTTTACCATTTTATCCCAACACTGTGATTAGCAGAGATGCAGGTAACAGTGGCTTCTTCCTCTCCTTCCTTCTGTCTGTCCATCTGCTCCTCTGCCAGTGAACAGTCTCTGCTCTGTCTGCCCTTGTCCTTGAGAGAGGGCCTCTTCTTTGTCTCTGCCCTTGGAAATGACACCTCTGCCTGGGCTTCTCTTCTCAAATGACTTGTCTTTCTGGATATTCTGCAACACCTGCTTCTACAGCCTTCAAGTAAAAAAAAAAAAAATTATAAATTCGGTTTTCTTTTGCATCCTGAGCAAGATGCAAATAAAAAGGCAAGGAAAACATCAACTATTCTTAGTCATAATTGCAACAAATTGGTGTTTTGCTTGCATATCTTTATTGTCTGATTTATCAGCGTGTCAGGCTTAACTGAATTGGCAGAATAGCTGGAACTCCTAATTGTAGGGAAAAGGAGGGTGAAAATCTGAGAAGAGATTTTTTTTAGAAGAAAAGTGTTTTGCTAAGGAAATTAATAATGTAAAAGTTTTACAGAGATAATTACAATTCTTTTTTCCTTGGTCATTAATGCAGTTGCCTTCTGCTTGGCAGTATTTTGTTAACCTATTTTAGCCAGAGTGTGCAGCAATGAAACTGAATTTTTTTAAAAAAAATAAATGGCCTCTTATTCTGTCACTAGGGGCCCAGTGCACAAAATTCATGCACTGAGGGAGGGTGGGGGTCCCTCAGCCCAACCTGCCCCCTCTCACAGTCTGGAACCCCTCAGTGGATGTCCTATGATGGCCCCAGTCTGCCAGGCGCCTTTTGTTTGTTTGTGTGTGTGTGTGTGTGTGTGTGTCGCCACTGGGGACCTGCCCCCAGCCGCAACTGAGGCTTGGAGCAGTCCTTCTGTGTGTGTCTACCTGCTGGGAGCCTGCCCCCAGGCTTGGAGCAGGCACCCCCTCTATGTTGATATCTCAGACTCTTGCCCTCCCCTGCATGTTGTTCTGTTTTTTGAGTTGTGGCCAGGGCTGGGTGCTGCCTGCCTCCCAAGCTTGCCTACTGCCCATCTTCCTCCAGCCACCAGGAAGCAGGGAAAACCCC
>PVJC01011675.1:0-41456 GCA_004026665.1 Murina feae
GTGAAATTTTGTTTTCCTGCACTTTCAGGAGGAAGAGGTGGGCCCAGAGAGCTTCTCTCCTTCATGGTTTTGTGGTTCTCTGTTCTGTTTTGATCATAAAGTGATTAAAAATTCAGCCTCTCTGGCTTTCTTGAAAGCTTCTTCCTCTGCTCCTCTGAGCCTCCCATCTGGACTCTTCTGCCATTTCCCCTGTTGACTATGTCCTGCCTGCTTCGGTTTTTGCTTTGAGCTTTATTCCATGGCATGCATAGCTCTGTCCTAGAAGTCTGTCACTTCTGAGAGTTTATAGGGTCATAGCCAAAGGCTACTCCAGTACCCTCAGCCCTTCCTACAGGCCCCTGTACTCCTTCTGAATTAAAGTCTGCAAGACGCCCTTCCAGTTTCTGCTGTCATCCTAAGCATGGGCCCCTGGAGGGCTCCATGATCATTTTAGACTTCTCAGAAGTAGCTGCCTTTTCTTCTCTTTTCTCACACACAGTTTCTAATGCCACATGGGAATTGGAGCTGCTGGTGGTTTTATCCACACACTCGTTTGGAGGGTTGATGGGGACATCCTGTCTCAGAATGTCTTTGTAGATGCTCCCCAGAGGTTTGTTTGTTTCCTTTGTTGATCTGTCTTTTATTGAGCAACCTCAGCTGCTACTACATTCCAGATCTCCCTGGTAAACATTTTTTTTCCTTTTCTTTTTGTTTTTAAGAAAAAGTTATCACCTTTAGTTTTAAATCAAAAGCAAAGAAACTAAGCTAGTATGTGCAATGGATGCACAAGGAAACACAGACCAGCACCAAGATTTTGAAATTCTTTGAGGCATTCCGGAGAGGAAAACCACTTCACATTTGAAGTCCAGGATATTGGAGGTGAACGTTCTGTTGAAATCTAGGTGTTCTAATAGTTACTTTCCAATCTCTAATTTATAGAGGCCCAGTTTTGCTTGCCTTTTTACTCTATGCCGAAATGGCCAACTTCCAAGATTGATGCAATCAGTGCTGAGAAGTTTGTTCTTAATGTGACTCTCAGCTACAAATGCACACATACCAGTACGTGCCCCTTCTTCACACATACACACATGTATGTGCACATAAACACACACACTCTAAAGAGTAACTTGACTCTCTGTGAGTCTCTGCCAGACACTGGACTCTTAACCAAGTTGCCTGATTTGTCCAACTCTGACTCCTCAGTTCAGTTGGGCCCAAACTCAGGGAGAGCGGTTCCCTTGCCAACAGTAAGAGTAAACCAAATGGTGTTATTACAACATCCAGCAACGGGGCGAAATGATTTATATGTTCATTTCTATATGGTTCTCCATATGGCATGAAAAGAAATCTCAATTTATCCTTCTGGTTCCTAGCTGCCTTCATCATTAGGAAGTGGTATTTATTACTCAAGTTTTTAAAAGGAAAATTCATTGGAATGAGGTTGTTCTCTAGCCAAAACCATATGCAATCACAGTCGTCTTGATTTCAGCAAGTAGAGAATTCTTGATTATCTGGCTGAGTAACAACTTTGAAGGAAAACAGAAGCATCCATCTTCCTCGAGAAACAGAAACCATCAGCACCCCGGTCCCTGCTGCCTGGGTACCAACGTACACTGATAATAAAGGAAACCCACCAATAAACAGAATTCTATAACCAAGAAGAAAATGTTCAGGGAGAGGTTGTAATAACACAGGAAATGCTTCAGCTAGGGAGTTAGGTGGGAAAAAAAAAAAACAGGACACAAATGAACCTATAAGACAGCCTTAAAAGATACTCATAAGAAAGGGAAAAAAGCCTACCAAAATGTTACAATGAGCCCTGACTGGTTTGGCTCAGTGGATAGAGCGTCAGCCTGCAAACTGAGGGGTCCCAGGTTCGATTCTGGTCCAGAGCATGTACCTTGGCTGCGGGCACATCCCCAGTGGGAGGTGTGCAGAAGGCAGCTGATCAATGTTTCTCTCTCATTCATCGATGTTTCTAACTCTCTCTCCCTTCCTCTCTGTAAAAAATCAATAAAATATTTTTTTAATGCTATAATGATGATGGAACTACAAGTGGTCATTTTATATTTTATAGTAGTCTCTATTTTTAACAATATGCATTTATTATAACCAAAAAAGGAATAAAATATGCTAGTATTGTCAATGTTTTGTTTACCTTAAAGATCTTGATGTCACTCTCCCTTTTCCATAAAACCTACAAAAGGCATAAACCCTAATGGCATAATTCAATTATTTGATGAGTATCAGAATCACGCAAATGAGAGGGTTTATTTTTAATCTTTGCCTGAGAATATGTTTCTTGATTTTTAGAGAGAGAGAGAAACATCAATCGTTTGCCTCCCATACACACCCTGACCAGGGATCAAACCTGCAACCTAGGTACATGCCCTGATCGGGAATCAAACCCACAACCTTTTGGTATGCAGGAAGATGCTCCAACCAACTGAGCCACCCAGCTAAGGCTCAAATGAGTTAGTAAAAGGCATATACCTGAGTTCTACTCTAGCCCCACTGAATCAGAGCTTTGGAATACAGTGCCCAGGAATCTGTATTTTGAACCAACATACCTGGTGTAATTAATGCAGGTATTCCTTTGAAACGCTATATTAGGGACCTGACATGGGAACATAGCTGATATTTTCTGTTAATGGCTGTTAGTTATTGCAGAGCATGTTTAAGTGCCTGCAACCACATTACTAATTGTAGAAAAACAGCCACAGCTTGTCCCAGAGCCCTCCAAAATGATTCTGAGCAATGAAGACAACCCGAAGACATGCTATCTCTTCCTCTTTAAAAACATCCATCATGGCACTGCATGGCAAAACCTGTCCACTTCCATCTGTAACTGAGAAACTAAGGGAAAAGGAAAAGCAGCTAGAATGATGTCACTTTCTTAGAATGCCATTAGGCCCACACGTGGAATTCCACCTATCCACAAAGAATATCTACCTAATGACTGCTATTTATGCCCTGTCCAAATGCAGTAAAATAAATGAGGGCATGTGAAAATACATATTTAAAAAGTGGCATACTAAAAATAACTAGTCCCCTCTCCTTGTGCTAAACTGAGAAGATAAAACCAATGACACCAAATAGAAGCAAATTATCAGATACTCAAGTTGTCTACATTTGGCATACATACAGCAAGAAGAGGAGCTCTCAGTCACATGAGATCTGTTTACTCTGATTAGTCCAATTCAGAGGTAATGGTCTCAATCCTACTAGACCATCCTGGTCTAGATTGAGTAGATACAGCCATTCTAGAAAGGGAAAAGTCCCACGCATGCAAGCAATTTGATAAACATCAAGCGATTGTTTTATAAAAGTCAATCTTTCCATATTGGGGGCAGGGATTGTCTCTACCCAAGACATAAATCCCAAAAAGCGTAAGACTAATACCTCAACACATCTAGCAAATGGTTTACCTGGTAAATGGTTTACCTGGATCATGTCTAATCCTTACAGTGACCATTTTACAGACAAGAAATCTGAGGCTTATAGAAAAGAAACCCAAGATTCTAACCCTGGCATCTCTGCCTCCAAAGTCCACATGGTTCCCACTATACCAACCTACCACCTGTCAGAGGCAATGGAAGAATATCAGGTTCCAAGAGTGGCATGGACCTAAGTTGCCCATGATGTCAGGGGAAGGAAGCAACTGCGGAAAGAAGGCCACAGCAAGATGGTCTGGGATTGTGTCTCTCCTGGCCACTGAAAGAAAGAGCCCCGTCATTATCAATGTGTACTTGTGGGTATAAAATATCTCACAGACATTTTTAGTAAAATCCTAGTGCTTCAATAGTGGACTAATCATATGAAATACCCCTCAACTTTTTTACAATCTGAAAGCATCCATGTAACTCACCGCTTCCCAAATCAAGATACAGAGCATCACCAGCAACCTCCCTCCAGCTTCCTCCAAGTCTATTCCCTTCAACAGTTCCCTGGTCATCTCTGTCTCTCTCTCCCCACACACACACTTTAACAAGGACAAAGAATCAAGAGCACCTCTATGTATCAGGCACTGTGATAGGTGCCTTCATCTTCAGATTATTCCATTTTCACAACACCCCTCTGAAGAAAACATTATTATGGCCATTATGAGGAAGAGGGAATCAAAGCTCAAAGATGCCATATAACTTGCCCAGGTTGATACAGCTAGAAATAAGCCAAGGCATGATTTGATCTCAAACCAGACTAACCCCAGCCCATAGTCTCTCCACAACACCACAGAATTCCAAGTTCTGCCACTATAATGGAGTGTAGCCCCAGATCCTCAAGAACCTGATGTCATCAACCAGAAAGATGAGAAGGAAGAAGGGTGTAACCAATATACCTACCTAGCTAAGAGTTGTAACCCTGTAACTAACCCCTATTTTCCACTTAATCAATGTTGAAACCTTAGCACGTTGGTCCATTTTCCTGCCTTAATAAGGAGATACAATTTTGACATGTGTTGAATCTTGAAGACTCTGGCAAGGGGGTGGTACTCTCACTGTGAACATGAATAATTTTTGCCCTGGGATAAAAAATAAGATAAGGTTGAGATACAAATGAAATGCCGACCCTAGATTCGGCCTAGAAATAGAGTTCTGACTACATTCTTAACACTGGCATTTCTTCCACCTGTTTTGATCCCATAAAGGTCAAGTGTAGGAGAAATTCCGGCTAACAGAGCTTGTAAGGTAGGTTTTGAATAGCACAGCTTTCTTTTTTTAACAAATGACCTGTTATTTGTAAGATGATAATGTTCTCATTACAAAGAAAATGCAAAAAGCGAATGGCTGGCATTTCCTAATGAAGCAGAACACTGAGCACAAGTCGCAGGAGATATCAGACTTAATGCTCCCTGATCTAATATCAGATGCTGTTAAGTCCATTTACAGATTGGGAAAACAGAGGGAAATGATGTGCCCAAGGTAGAGAAACAATAGGATGGATCTTGGGTCATCTGGATATCCAAAGGAAAACCATGAGTTACCAAAAGACAGGTGGAAGACAAATGGATTTTAAGAAGACAAATACAATGTCCATCACAATGGCCTTGGAGAATATATTTCACTTCATCTGGCCCTACATCTAGTTCCGAATTATTAAATAGTCCAATTGGTAAAATAAATGACACAATTTCAAGTTGCAACCATGGTTCTTAATATGAGGGCTTCTCAGATGACAAGACAGCTTGTAGAGAAAGCTAGAAGAAGTGGAAGGGGGGATTTATATGTCTAGAAGCTCTCAGAGCTGAAGTTCCCACGTGAAGATGGACCAGGGGAGAGATGTTCTATTTGCTCAGCAGAAAAAGGGCCAGCTTCACTCTCGGCCAGCTAACTGCAAACTGTTTGTGCTCTATTTCTTGGTGCCATTGAAGGTAAGAAACAGATCGATATGGATCTCAGCTTCCAAAGTTAAGGAGAAGGTATCTCTGGCGAAAATAACCTACCCTGTTTTAGCTCCTTCAAACAGAGATAAAGAACAGAAACAACTAACATTTATTGTGAATAATTGCTGATGGGGCAGATTATATATTGTTCTTGATGTCACGCAGAGGTTCTGTTTGCATCAACCAGAGCTAATAAATCAGGACAAAGAGGAACCAAAGCAGTTCACAGGGAAATGTTGACACTCAGGACAAACCTGAGACAGTGGGGCAATGCTCAACTAATAAGCAGTATATAACAGGAAGTACAATGAAAGCCAGACCCAGGCCCCAACTTATCTCCTTTCTAGATTCTTCCAACGTTACTTTCTCCTGCAATAAATATCGATGATAAACTCTCATATCTTTAAAAAAGTATTGTGTTTCTCCTAAGAGGTGAGACTCTTCCATTTTGAATCTCTCCCATGCTTGGGACGTTTCTCCATCCTTGTATTACAGGTGGGGAAACAAAGACACAGAATAATTTGGGGTGATGTCAAGTCCCCAAAGGCACCAGAAAACTCTGTCCAAGGGAGAACCGAGAAGAGAACCTAAATTTGCCCTATTTCCAGCCCCCCCAAGACCAAGGCTCCACATCAACAGAGGTAAGAGGCCTCAAGGGCCCATCATGAGTCAGTACAGACAGCTTGTAGAAGGAAGCGTGCGCAGCCCTTGTTCTCACACTGTCCCTGATTTCAGGAGCATCACCGCAATGTCACAGTGTTCCATTACACTGTCCTTTCTACTCCACTACAAAGAGTAGTTTTCTATCTTACAGGGAACTGCAGGTGGATACTTACTCTTAGACATTCTGGAGCAAAGGAAGAAGAAAATCCGTCACCTGGAATCTTGTCCTGATGCTATAATCTCACATTGTTGGCACACATGCTCAGCCCTAAAACCGTGAAACACCCCCTTTCGCTCTTGGAAAACAAAATGAAAACTCAAGATCTTCAACTGCAAGGTTCGTTTTTCCAATTTCCAAGGCAAACTGCTGAGGACAGCCTTGAACTTGTCAGAACACAAAACCCATTTATCAGCTCCTGGATAGTTTCTTTCACTTATTTGAAGAGGTGACTTGGGTTACTCGTCTCATATTGCCTGTGCCCAGGCGTTGCTTGTGTCTCCTTCTCTCTAAGACAATAAAGCAAAATGCCATTGTTCGGGGCACCGCGGCGCCCTCCACATCCCCAGGTGAGAGGTGGAATGAGAAGGGCTCAGCCACGAGATTCAATCAATTAGGAGGAAAACTTTCTCTTAACGAAGCTCTGCCCCAAGGATCAACTTCCCGAGATGCTAACCTTTGAGTGTCAACGCAGTGGGGAGACTGGAGAGTTGGTTCACTATTCTAAATGCAGGGGCAAGAGGAGGGGAACTACTGATTTCTATCAAAATAGACAAAGAGCAAACAGAAGACCACGGACAGAGAAGGATTTGAATACAAATGGAAAATGCTGGGTATACTAGTAACACTGAGAATTTCTGGACTAAATTTCCAGCCAGGTCACCTACAGCACTGGAACATGAAAAAAATACTAAGCAAAATTCTAGGCTCAATCAACATCTCCATGTCATTGGATTTCCATTATCTTGAAAGTGTTTCTTTTGCCTACAGTTACCATGGTAATGAAGGTGTTCTTGGCCAGCATCTTGATGACAATACATAAGCAAATCAGCTAATCCCAGCTAGTTATAAAGGTTAGGAGGCAAATAAATGCAAGCTGATGTGGCAGGGTGGGACAAGGGAGGGTGCAGTACTGGAGACTGATCTGGCAACCCACGTCCCCTAAAGGTCCAGGGATGGGCTTCAGGGAGCTGAGAAATCCCCTGGAATGAGGGGAATGAAAACTGTGATGTGCATGTTCCTGGGAAGAAAGCCCTGGGCTTGCTTCTAATTCCTTGCAGGGTCTTTCCACCCCTACAAAAGATTAGGACTAACTGCAAGGGAGCATCATTCAAGAAGGTCATTCTTAAGACCCGATGACAAGGAGAAAGCAAGCATGGGGAGACTTGGGGCAGGTTGGGGAAAGAAGAAGGGATAGTGATCTAGGTTATAAAGATGGTCAAGAGCCCTGACATGTTTGGCTCAGTGGATAGAGCATCTGCCTGTGGACTGAAGGGTCCCAGGTTTGATTCCAGTCAAGGGCATGTACCTTGGTTGCGGGCACATCCCCAGTAGGGGGTGTACAGGAGGCAGCTGATCGATGTTTGTCTCTCATCGATGTTTCTAGCTCTCTATCCCTCTCCCTTCTTCTAGGTAAAAAATCAATTAAAAATATTTAAAAAAAAAGATGGTCAAGAGAATTTGGGGGGAACAAATAAGGGAAGAGAGATTTTTAAGTAGGTTCATGAAGGGAATAGAGGAGGAAATCAGATTTTCAAAAGGCTTCCTAGGTGTTCACCCCCTCAGGATGTTCAGTAAGAGAAGAATTGTGCTGTTGTTGTTTTGACCAAGATATCATGAGGCAGGCCACCCTTTCAGGCTACCCTGTATGGTAAGTAAATGTACCCAAGGTCTGGTCATCTAATAACAACCCACCTCCTGCCACTGCCGCCCCCCCCACACACACACACACAGAGTGCATTGTGCTTCTAATGTTAGTGATTCTTGCACACTCCATCCCTCCATGTCCTCACTCACTCTTCCTTGACAGGTTCCCCCAATCCTATATCCTCAGGTTGTTTTTTCAATGTAAAGAGCAAATGGTCCCTATGAAGCTAATTCCCATTTAAGGAGGGATAATGAAGTAATACTTCTAGGATCCAAGTGGCCCCTTCAGTGGGACCAAGATATAATAGGTGAGGGGCTTGTAGGGAGGCAGAAAAATCAAGAAGCCAAAGAAGAGCTGGAAGTATATTGAACCATAGTGCCAGAGAGGTCAAATAACAGAAGAAGGAGGAAACGGAATAAGAAGGACAAAGAGAACATGAATAATAAGAGGAAGGATAGAGGGAAGAAAGAGAGCAGAAGGAAAGAAGAAAGCAGGGTTTGGAAAGAAAATAAAGGAATGGAGAAACAAGTGGGGAAATAAAGTAATAAAAGGATGGAAGACAAGGATGCCAGCAAGCGAAAGAGCAAGACAGCCCAATAAATGGCAGAGTTATGGAAGGTGGAAGGTCACCTCCAACAACCTCATCCAACTGTGGCTCACTATTTGCTTCTTTCTGCCCCCATGACTCCGCTGCCGAAGGTGCAGGCCTCAGTCTCTCCCACAGCATTGCGCTGTGTGAAACCACCTCTGCTCTCCCTGCCACGAGGCACGCTCCCTGTGCTCTCCCACACAGCGATTCTCTCAGACGCGGGTGCACATGGAAACTGAGTTCAACAAAATGCAGACTGAACCCCAGAAGACCGCTTGTACCCGTCACCATAGTCATTAAGAGAAAATTAATTGCCTGAGGCCAGAGTGCAGAAATCCAACCAGACATCTCCTCCCAATCGCTCTGTCCCTGAGTGGGTTGTAGTGGGCACACCTATGAGTAATACTCCAAATGCATTTATCTACACAGAATTTCCTTGTCAGCATTTATAATCGCATATACATAATGGTTTGGATTGCTGTAAAATATACGTCTCCCCAATACACTGTAAGCTCCATCCATGGGAACAGGCCATGCCTATTTTCAACCCCCTAGTACTTGGTGCATAATAACTACTCATTAAATAATTGTGAAGAATGGGTAGATGAATTGGGGTGGGGATTCCAAACCAGAACTCACAATTGTTAACAAAGAAAACAGAATAAAAGAAACACGGCTCATTTTTCTGCAACGACTTCTTTACCAGGTTTTTAAAAAGAAAACATAAAATTATTTCCCACATCTATGAAGTTCCCGACAGAGGTGCCAATCTTAACACAAATCCTTAAGCTATGCTATTCCATTCTTCTAAGCAAACGATTTTTTTTTTATCACCACCATCTCCCAAATTTCTCATCTTGTTGACACAGAAAGAACAACTTGATTAAGCTTGGAAAACTTTTTCTAAAATCAAAACACTGTTTGCCCAGTAAGACTCAAAACAGTAGCTTTGTCCTGAGCTGGCTTCTAGTCTTTCTAACACTGGAACAAACCAATAATCACCAGTGTTCAAGATGCTATAATTAAAGTCAGTTTATCACAATGGGCAGAAGGCTGAGTCTAAAAGCTCCCACTGTTCAGCACTCCCCCAATCCCGCTATTCCACACCAAAGGGTAGAGTAATGGTGTGATGAATGGTTTCACCCAAATTCTACCCCAGGACATCTCTGCCTCTCTGTGGACTTCCCTCTGTGCTTTTTTTCTTGGCATTGTTGCTCTCTTTCTCTTCACTTCTTTTCTTCTTTTCTTTCAATTCATTTATACGCACACATTCAAACTATGAATATAATCTCCTTTGGCAAATCCAAACGTTGGGAGACAAAGCTAACGTCCCTTTGACCACCCCCTAATCATCCCCACAGCACTCACTGTTGTGTTATGTATTGTGGTATTTCATTCAAACTTCTGCCTGTGCATTTATGTGCTTATATTTATATACAGAATCATATGACCCCATGTCATAACTATTTACATAAATACAAAATTCTTTTCGTACTATAATGTACTGTTTTCACCTAGAACGATGTCTTAGAGATCTCTCTACATCAGTATGAAACTATGTCATTCTAACACGTTCTTTTTTCCAGAGGTTAGCCATGACCTTGAAATTCATATTTAGTCAATGTCTACTTGTTTTTGCCATTTCTACATGTTACAACAGGGATAAACTTCAAAAACATTGTACTAGTGCTGGCTGGTGTGATTCAGATGGTTGGGCATCATCTCATGCAGTGAAAGGTTGCTGGTTCCATTCTTAGTCAGGGCACAAGCTCCAGTTGTGGGCTCAGTCCCCAGTAGGGGGCATGCTGATCAAAGTTTCCCTCTCACATAGATGTTTCTCTCTCTCCCGCTCCTTTCTTCTCTCTTTAAAAATTAATACAATAAAAAACATTGTGCTAAGTGAAAAAAGCTAGACACAATATGTATGATTGCATTTATGTAAAATGTCCAGAACAAGTAAATCCATACCGATAGAACACAGATTGGTGGTTGCCAGTTTTGAAGGGGGCATTGTGAGATGACTCCTTATAGGAATGGGGTTTCCATTTAGGGTGATGAAAAAGTTCTGGAACTAGATAGTAGCGATGGCTACATAAAACCATGACTGCATTTAATGCCACTGAATTATATACTTTAAAATAGTTAAAATAGTAAACTTTACATTATGGGTATTTTGTGCAAATAAAACAAATGTAGGTGTGCTGGATCACAGAGTAGATGCTTTTATAATTATATTAAAGCTTAGCAAATCACCCCGTAAAAGCTTACCCCTTTCTCTGTTTGCATTAATATATTTTTTTCTATGTATCTTTTCCAGTTTATTTCATCTGCCTCTCCCTCTCCTTCTCCCTCCCTCCCTTTTCCGTTCTCCCTCCCACCCTCTCCTAGCTCTCTCCTTTGCTCCTTTCCTGTCTCCTCAATGCTCTTTCTATCCCTTTTCAGGAGAGTGGGGAACTCCTTCTGACCTTCCTCTCCAAGTCTAGGAGTGGTTCTGACGATAGCCACAAATATTTCCCCCACCCCCCACAAATCAGGTGATGTACCAGGGCCAACTACACGCATGGCCTTCCCCTTCCTGCTGCTCATGGCCGGCTTCCTGCATGGCTAGTGAAGGAACATAAGCATGCTAGAGGCGGGGGAACACAGAAAATCCTTATCCCTGTAGCCAGGTCAGGGCCAGTGGAAGACTGCATGGATAGAAGAACCAAAGTTAAGTTAGAGGTCCTAGGGAATGTCTAACAACTTTATTACACAAATAAAGCATTTCCCAGGCACCTGCTGGTGCAGAAAGGACATCTTTATAGCTAAGACTTCCCAGCTACGCTAGGGGGTAGTGAAGTGCAGTGGTTAAAGGCCCTGGTTCTAGTATTAGTCTTCCTGGGTTCAAATCTTGATTCAACTGCTTCACTAATGAAGTGACTCTCTCTATATATATATTAACTACTCTCTCTAAGCAGTATTTTGTAATCTTTACAATGAAGGATTGATAAGAATCCAGAAAGAATGTATGCAAGACATTCAGTACAGGTGCTATCACATGCTGTATTAGGTTCTGTTTGCTGCTGTAACAAATTACCACAAGCTTTATGCCTTAAAGCAACACACATTTACTAGTATTTTCCTACAGTTCTGGAGACCAATCCAGGAGCCACAAGCATGCTTCTCTATGTCCTAAGTAATAAATGAGGGTCTCTTCAGAAGATTCTCAGAAGCCTCCCAACCAAATCTTCCCCAATATAATTGTTCATAATGGTGACTCATGCTAATCTGTGAACCAACAACCACAGCCAGTAAATAGGAATTGTGTTGATTAGTGTAAGTCCCAGTCACATGGCCTGCCTTTCCCCGAGGACATGAACTACATGAGGTAGGGATGGAGATCCAAATGAAAGTTATGGCAGTTGCCAAAAATCAGAGGAATAAATTTGGAGAAGACAGACACAATGCCTATCACATTGGCCTCTGAGAATATATTTAACTTCAATGAGCCCCTGTTTGCTCATCTATAAACTAATACCTATCTTTAATTCAGATTAGATACACTAATTCTTATTAATCATTTATCCTGGCATAGGCTTTACCCTGGCAGCAGTTTTCCAATGAAAGGCAGCTACTAATATCAGCATAATTATCAACACCATTATCATCACAAAAACTAGCATATTTGCCTTTGGTTCTTACCAAGTGAACGTTGAGAAATCTCTAAGATGGCCTCACACATCGGACAGGGGCTTTCAAGTGGCATGAAACAACCAGGTAAAGAATGGTACAGGATGGGGCAGCACGGGGGTCCTCGGTGCTTTATAACCAATACAGTGCAAATGTCACCTTGCCAACCCTTGAGAATATGGCAGAAATAAAGTTTGGGAGAAGTAGAATAATTCCAATAAATGACTGCTAGTATATCGCCAACCAAGGGGTGGGAGGATTTAAGAGATGAAAGCACTACTGCAGTCTGGGAAGGAACTCTCTCCCAGGGAGAGCTGGTTACAAAAGGAATAGCTATAGGGCAAGGCAATCAATCCATCATCTCTGGAGGCTGAATGACCAAGAGATAGAAAAGGGACACCCATGGATCAGACGGGTGAGGGAGGCACCTGTGTAGATGACTATATCAGGCCTTCCTCCCATCGGCCTGGAACTCCTTGAGGGAAGCTGCACCTCAAATACCTTCGGAAATCAGGACGGTACCAAAACAGAGCCAAGCAGGGTGGAGAAAGGCCAGACCTGGATGCACCAAGGACTGCCACCGCATTCCCGGGGGCAGCAACTACTCAACTCCCTCTGTCTGTGGCCTATGAGAATACAAGCTTCACCCAGACCTTTCAGTGTTTTACTAGTGAGACAATGGAGGAGTCAGAATTTCGTGGGAGATATTCCTATTTTAAAAGTTGGCAACTCATTCACATTTAAGATCTCGTGTGACTCAAAGATAACCCGTGGTGACTCAGAATCATGCAATGGGCCCACATCTGTGGCCTCCCTGAGAAAGGTCATTTCCCTCTAAAGGCACCACATGACCTTTTATTCACATCAAACTTCATCAACACTTTACAAAATAAAATAAACTGTTGAGCACCGACTATTAGGAATATCTGGCATATTGCCAAGGAATGACTGTCAACGGTGGACATTAGAACCGAAACGTGCTGCTGATGCGTGTCGTAAGGGGGAAGAGAACATGAAGCAGGCCGTGTAAAACCAGAAGCACATTTCCTGGAGGACTGCATTTGTCTTTCTATCTGGGGAGTAGGGAGCTTCTGATCTTCCCTCCATCCATTTGTGAGGTGTCCAATTCAACGGCAGAGAAGAAACAGAAATCGTAGATTCCAATTCCAGTGGTGGAGGCATGGACTGCTCAACAGCAGAGTGAAAAAAGAAAAAAGAAAAGTCCATGTGGAAGGAGTTGAAGATAGTAATTATCACAGAGTGATTTCAGGGATAGGAAATCTATTACAACAAAAAAGGAAAGGACAGCAGGATTCGCTAGGAGGCATGACAGAACTAAGCCAGTAAATTCAAGAAAAACATTATAGCTCTGCTAAAACATTCACAGCAAGAGAAACAATGGACAGGAATGATCACTGACGGACGTGCATTCCTTTGGCTACAGGGAAGACAGGTTAACCAAGAACACAGTGGGAATATCCCCAAGTACTAGGTCTGAGTACAAGGACAAGGCTGAAATCATGCATGCTCCCACTTCTGGTTGCCTTGACAATGAGACTCCTACTTTATCCTAATGAATGTAAAACCCCATGCAAAAACAAAAAAAACATGGTAATTAGAGGCAAAAGAGCCACATGGAGTCTAGCCTGCACCATATCAGAGGGGAATGTAGGGAATAGTTTGGGTGGGCTTGTGCAGCCAAGAATAAAGTGATAAAAGCAAAGGAATGAAGTTATAAATAAAAGGGATAAATGCATGAGAAACTGAGTCCTACTGACCCATTGATTTTCCCACTGATTTTGGTCAAGTTGTTATGGATAGCAGATCATGCAGTCACCTCCCCATCTGCTCTATTTGTCGGTGTCCCTCCTAGGAAGGAATCACGGAAAAGAGAAAGATGATGGTTTACTCTCCTCATTCGTTGTGTGTGCTGCCTCCCCTGTTGCCCATAAAAGGGAATGAGAGGGGGGCTGGAAAAGCTTCATGGAGGGGTGTGCTAATATACAAAGAAAGAGGCCCATTATGGAATGTGTTAGTTTCTTACTGCAGCCGTAACAAATTACCACAAATTTGATGTCTTGAAACAACACACATTTATCTTATATAATAAAACCCTAATATGCAAATCAACCAAATGGCAGAATGACTGGTCACTATGATGATCACTGACCACCAGGGGGCAGACACTCAATGCAGGAGCTGCCCCCTGGTGGTCAGTGTGCTCCCACAGCAGGAGCTCTGCTCAGCCAGAAGCTGGTCTGTGGCTGGCAAATGCAGTGGTGGTGGTGGGAGTTTCTCCCACCTCTGCGGCAGCGCTAAGGAGCAGCAAGCAGGCAGGCAGTAAGGAGTGAGGGGTCCCAGACTGGCACAGGCTGAGGCAACCCACTCTAGTGCATGAATTTCATGCACCAGGACTCTAGTTCTCTTATAGTTCTGGATGTTGGAAGTCCTAAATCAGCTGCAGGTGGACACTGGAGTATCAGCAGGGGTACTCTGCTTCACCATCAAATGCCTTCATCTTTTCTTGCTGTCAAATCTTTCCTGCTTTCCCCTTATAAGGATTTTGTGATTATATCATTGGGTCTAGCTGAATAATCCAGGATAATCTCAAGATCCTTAGATGCTTTTGCCATATAAGATAACATATTCACAGAATCCGGGGATTATGACACAGATTGTGACATGGACATTTTTGCAGGTTATTATCCAGCCTACCACATGAGGGAAGAGAGAGGGTAAGTGGAGAGGAAAGGTGTTTTTAAGAATTGTAATTTAAATTAGATGCCCATTAATATTGTTGGAAAGATCCAAGTAAAGTTAGAAATTTATTTTTAATAACTGTTAACTATGTTTCTCTGAATATGACATGGTTTTGAGATTGAATCACAAGAAGTACAGGCATACATGTAGGTTAGAAGCAGCAATTAAACGAATCATCAAAAAATTACATCTAGCAACATGCATCACTTGAAGTAATCATGTCAAGTTGTTACTTCTTTGACAGTACTTACTTTCAATGAGTGTTGATGTACAAAGTAGCAGGGAAGATTTAGACATCAAAAGCTCCTTATATTTTGAGTAAATGTAATATTAAGTTGGTTCCTCACCTGTTCTTTCTCTCTCCAACATCTGCTATTTATATTGAAAAGCTTGGGCAATTAAACAAATTAACAAAGATGAACATATCATTTTTTTATTACTCACAATCCCGGCTATTTCTCGTTCTGAAGGGAAATAAGCGAGAAGTTTTAGAATGAAGGTCACAAAAGCAAATGCTCCAAGCCTCTGACATAAGTGACTGAAGAGGTCCAGGTAGGAAAGGTGGTCAACTGAAGGGCATATACCCCTCCCCACCCCGCCTCCTGGAGAAATGGCCACTACTCAACTCTGTCTCATTATTGCCATTCCAAAGGCAGCATCGCTGGAGCTTTTAAGTTTTCTAGAGAAGTCAAAACCCCAGAATTCCATGTAATACTTCCTGATTTTTAAATGTTGGAGACTAACTCAAAACACCATTCAGGCCAAATAAAACATATTAAAACCTGTATTTGACACTTTGCAAACTCCATTATAAATTCTGTTAAGTAGTTTTGACTTTTTTAAAAATATGTTTTTATTTATTTCAGAGAGAGGAAAGGAGAAATAGAGATAGACACATCAATGATGAGAATTATCGATGAGCTGCCTCCTGTATGCCCCCTACTGGGAATCAAGCCCACACCCAGGCATGTGCTCTGATCAGGAATCAAACCATGACCTCCTGGTTCATAGGTCAATGTTCAACCACAGAGACACACCAGCCGGGCAGTTTTTACTTTTTAACCCGAGGACCAGAAGGGGCAGGTTTCACCAATGGCATGCATGATATAGCCATATTTGTGTTGACTTTCTTTACCAGTATTTCTAACACAACTATGTGCATGAGTACACACACCACCACTACCATCACTACATACACCTTGACTGTTTGAAAAAAAAAAGTTACTTTGGACACCATAAATTCCTAAAGGCTAGCTTTTATCCTCATCTTACAGCTTTGGCCAGCATTGACCAATCATTGTTTTCCCTTTGGTGAAGATCAATGTAGGTGTAAAGGTTGTTGTAATAATAACCTACTTTGAGTGAGATCAAGCAAGTTCCCAAATGTAATGTGACCTGCCTCAGTGGTCAAGCTAAGCAAACTGATCCTAGGAACTTAGAAGACCATCCTAGCTGCAGCCAAAAAGGTCACTGGGCACATCCTCCTGCTTACAGTCAGGACTTGAATAAAACCATTTCAGATAAATAAGAACTCACCCAAATTTTAAAACAACTTTTTAAAGGTGATTCCATAGTCCCTGTCAACAAATAAAACATGTGAACAACAAAAAACAATTTTTCAGATAGTGAGAACAGCTGTATACAATATGAAACAGCAATGAGGTAAAGTGTGATGAGTGGGAGCAGGCAGCAAAGATGTGCCACTTCTGGGGGGAGGGGTGACATTCTCACTGCGACTAGAAGATACCAACCATGTAACATGAGGGTTCCTTGGTTGAGTGTTGACCAAGAACCAGGAGGTCACAGTTCAATTCCTGGTCAGGGCACATGCCCAGGTTACAGGCTCCATCCCCAGTATGGGGTGTGCAGGAGGCAGCTGACCAATGAATGTCTCTCATCATTGATGTTTCTCTCTCTCTCCTTCTCCCGTCCTCTTTGAAATAAATAAAACAATTTCTTTTAAGTTGGGAGCTAACTGTTCTTGGGCAGAGAGAAGTAGAAATGCTCAGGTCCTGAGGCAGGAATGAGCTGGTATGTTTAAGTGGTGGACAGAAGGCTATGGTAACTGGAGCCAGAAGAGAGTGGGGTTAAGAGGAAATTGGGGCCCTTGGCAATCGTGAAGTGAGAACATAGGAAGGCTTTAAATGGGAAGGTCTTAGGCAGGGAGCGACTTAGTTCTGTTTACATTTTTAAAAAGCTTCCTCTGGCGAGTCACTCCACCTCTTTGAGCCTCTTGCACTCTCTCTAAGATGTGCCTAATGCCTTTGTTTCGCAGGACACTTCGGGAAGTTAAACTGGACTTGGGCAGAACACGCTGGTATACGGCAGGAACACTGTGAAAGTGAGCCGGAGCTGAAGAAGTTGAGGATGGAGAGGCGGTAACTTTCCGGAGAGAAGTAGGGGCTGCCATGACTGGGGGACAATTGCTCTCCTGAGCCCTGGCAGCTCTCATTCCTAAGAGAGACTGTGATTTTGGGGTAGTGCCTCCCCTCCCTTGAGTTGAGGTTTCATGCCCAGGCTGCCGCTGTTCCACATCCAGCATCCTATGGTGGCTTCCAACAGGAAAACTAATTTGGTTGTACCATGCTGAGAACCCATCTTCTAATACAAATGTAACAGGGCTAACACACAAAATGGACTGCTGGTAACCACAGGGATTAGCAAGACAGACTCCTAGAGGCCTGAGCAATGTGCAACACACACACACACACACCCCAACACCACACCACCACCACCACTCCTGCAGTTCCGTTCAGCCCAAGAAAGCCGGTGGATTATTTCTAACAGTACCAACCAACAGACCAAATATCCAACCCATGAAAAAGGTGATTCCTCCCTGGGCACACAATGAAACAATCAGGGAGGAATGAGCTGGTAGATTTAGGGGGTGGACAGAAGACTATGGTAACTGGAGCCAGATGGGAGAGGAAGCAGTTGAGGATGAAGTATCTACTCAAAGCAGCAACACAACCTCACACCCAACAGTTCTACTGGCAGGAAACACTCTATAGGAACTGAATCCCGTGGACAAGAAGGTGGGTGCAGTGATGCTCGGGGCATTTTTGTCTGCAATGGCGAGAGATTGGAAACAACCCGATGGGTCAGAAGGGTCCACTAGGGCACATCCTCATGGGGGCACTTTGTATGCAGCTGATTAGACAGTGAAGCCAGTGAACATGTACTGACAGAGCAGGTGAAAGCGCACAGTGTTGTATGTGGAAGGCAAGGTGCAGAGTCGGCTACCATTCGTGAAAGGAGAGTGAGTGCTATATCCATTTTTTAGTGCCAGACACTGGGGATATGGCTGTACACAAGTCCCGGCTCCATGGCATTTGCAACTGATGGAGAGAGACAGACAAGGCACATGAGAATAGGTTATATACCAGGTGGTGATTAGATAGGCCTCCCTATTTATCCTTGAATTTGGCTGAACCACATGAAATTGCCAATATACAACCACTTGGACCTATAAACAAGGTAATTTCCTAAGGTTTTACCCAGTACGGACACAGACAAAATGATTTAAGAGAAAGAGACAGTGGTCTTCCAGGAAGGGACATTAAGGCAGGGAAATGCTACTCCACACCCAGGAAATTGATGAATTTTTTTATCCCATGCAGATATTGCCTACTCAGAACAAATATTTTTGAATATATCAACAGAGTTGGCACACAGAGAGGTAGAAGGTAGCTAAGAATGGAGTGACACCCTGGCCAGTTTTCTTAGTGGCTAGAGTATCGGTCCATGGACCAAAGGGTCATGGGTTTGATTCCTAGTCAAGGGCACGTACCTTGTTGCAGGTTCCCCAGCCCTGGTAAGGGCGCGTGCAGGAGGCAACCAATCAATGTGTGTGTGTGTGTGTGTGTGTGTGTGTGTGTCTCCCTCCCCACCCCCTATTCTCTCCCATCCACTCTCTCTCTCTAGAAATCAATGAAAAAAATATCCTCAGGTGAAGAATTTAAGAAAAGAAAGAATGGAGTGAGGATTAAGAGCTAAGAGAAAGTGAAGTTTTTCTAAATACAAAAATAGGCAGGTGACACTGACACACTGTAGAAAGGTATGCTCAATTGGACACCGTAAGAGGCTTTTTATTTGCAATGCAACTCAATCGCCAAGGACAGCGCATTTCCTAGACCCAGATCAGTAGAGGCCTGAGGTAACCAGGGAGAGACCTGGGCAGGACGAGGTGCAGTGGAATCTGTGCCTCATCTCATCGGTGCACCGGCCCCCCACCGGTCTTTCTTAACCTTCATTGGATTCACTATACACCCACCGATTGCAAAAGGCCACCGCCCATCGTCACCCTCCGTGTTCTGAGTGCCTCCCTCCAATGAACAAACCTGCCACGCTGCTCTTTCCTGCAGGAAATGAAAACCAAAGTATGGTTCCAGCACAGGACAGAGAAGCATCCAGGCAGCTAGGTCATGTGGCCAGCGGCAAACTGCACAGGGGAGGTCACGTGGGACAGAGATGAGAGCAAGAGACAGAAGCAGGTGGAGTGATAGCCAAAGGCACCGGGGACTGAACCTGAGGTTTCTAAAGGTGTGGCCTGGCATGGAGCAGCCACTTATCTTGAACAGGCCCCTAGCCTGGCCCCCTCTTCCCTAGGAGGGGCAGCCAGGCCCTGAGCAGTTCTCTACATTCCAGGTCTGTGCCCTGGGTCACACCAATGAACCTCTCTGGACCTCCATCTTCCAGTCTGTAAAAGGCAGAATAAAAACAAGTCCTACCTGGTTAGTATACTTTATATTATTATTAATTATCTTGCTGTTCCTTTCGGCATGTTTGTCTAGCTTTTTAAATTATTCTATGTTTACGCAAGAGTAATTCCCAACTAAGCGAATTCACACATCCTTATTTTTCTTAGTCCTCCAGAACTGTCAAGAATGTAGCTTGTTCAGAGACAAGAGAATTTACTCTTGAAGGGACCAACAATAGTGTCTACCTCTGAGAATAGTTGAAAAATTAAATGGGATAATGTTCGGGGAATATCTAAGACCATTCCTAGCACTTTGCAGGTTCTCACTAAGTGAAAGCATCATTAGGATCACCCTAAGAATCCCATGGATATGCAGCATCAACAAGTGATGACTCACTGAAACAGCAGACCTTGAACCCCAGGCACCTGCCCAGGTCGTAAGGGCTCTAACCTTGCCTCTCCGGGGATGTCGTGTATTTACGCGGCCCTGGTCCCCCAGCCAGGGCTGGCCACTATGCGCAAGTGCAGGGGGCAGCCTTTATATTGTATCCCATGAGCACAGTCCCCCATCCAACGGTGCCTGGAGTTGTGCTCTATGGCAGCCCCGTTTGCTACGGTTTCAGGTTTGCTGTGTTATCATTGCAGCATTTGCTTCCATGATATCTCACCCCAATGCAGGTCCCTCTCCAGCAATGCCACTCGTTCCTTAGCAACTATCACCCTACAAGCAACTAGGGAGATATCCTACCTGAACCCAATTTTTCTGACTTACGCATCCATTTGGAATGATTGTGAAATATTTGTACCTCTGCTCTGAAGATGGTTCTAACCCTTACTCACAGTAAATGTAAAACTCGCTGTTTTAATGCTAAGAGTATCTGCCCCGATACTCAGGCGAGACAGAATTCCAGGTTTGGAGGTGAAAAGGGACTTCAAGATGTTCTAGTCTGCCCCTCTTTGTTTGAGGAGGAGAAATGGAAGCTCAGAGAGGAAAATGGACTCAATCAAGTTCATTCAGCTCATGAGCAGCTCTCTTCACCACTCCACGTCCCCAAGTCACCCTGATGTACTTAGTAAGATGCTAAGGGACCTACGGAATCACCTGGGCCTCAACTCTAAGAATCATTCCAAGTAAAAAGGTCCACCAGAACCCAACCCTTCTTCTACTAGGGTTGCCTCTAAGCAACATCCTATTTCCCTTTGGGAATCGCCTCTCCCCAATCACTTTGATCATGACATCAATCAAGGCACCTGCTCTCCACAGGTTAAGGTGGGACCCAGATCAACCAATCAGACTCGTTCCTCCGAGAATCCACGTCTCAAGGGGAAAGACACATGGTGGCCCTGATTCACCCTGCCCGCTGTGTGCTGAAGTCGCTGCCCATCAGAGCCTGCTTCCTGGGTCCCCAGAGGGGCCCTCCCTCCTGCTCTGGCAGAACCATGCTTTCTCCGAGCGTCCCTGAAAACCCACCAGTGAATTATTTTTCCATCTCATCTAGCCAAGCCGTTTAGCCCAGGGGTCATAAAAGCTAATGTCCACAGTGGACAGGCGGGTACAGGAAATACATCCACCCATTCTGTAGAGTCTAAGGGGTGGTCATGTGGGATAGATAGAATAATAGCCCCCAAAGAGGTCCATAGGGGAGAGTCCCTGTTACTTCTCGTGCCACTCTTTGCCATGTCAGAAGAGCAGGCCCACGTCCAGAAGTGCAGAGACCTGTGCACACCACTAGAGATCTGCTTCCAAGTCCCGGTGCAGGGGATGTACTTCAAGGCAGCGCGATACTGCGACTAGCTTGCTCAAACAGAAAAAAGAAAAGACTTCCTGACTCTGAAAGCACTTTAAATTTCTGAGTGCACTTACATTTGAAACATCGCTTTGCCCTTACGTACACAGTTTGCACTAGGTTAATTTGCATTCATTTAACAGCACTGCCTAAGCATTTTCATCTGTTCAATCATCTAACCGCTGCCATTTCTTTGACTAACATTTATGAGGCACGTGCTGTTTACCAGGCGAGGCAAGTGCAGGGGGCAGGGCGGAAACGGCTCAGCCCTGTGATGAGGGAGCTCGTACTCAGTGTGGGAGTTGGACGCCCAAGCAGACCCTCCCTCACAGCATGCTGGGCTTTCCCTGGATGAAGGAAGATGAGGGGGCCCTGGGGGCACAGAGCAGCGGCACCTAACTCAGCCTGGAATGGGGTGGGGGACAGTCAGGAAGACACCTTGAAATCTGGGCAATATTTAGTTTCTCACCTGGACTGTGGGCTTCTTATGGCAAGTATCCCCCCTGTCACCCCAGGCAACTCTCAGCCGCAGCTCAGACAGGATGGGTAGGACATCCACTTCATGCACACTGGAGTTCCACACATTCATCCTATACACACACATACACACACATACACACACACACATGCCACTGTAAAATGGAGCCAGAGCTCCCCTCCCAGAGAAACTGCCTTGCATGTCTTATGCTTCAAACCTTGGAATGTTAAAACAGGGCAAAATAGCCTTTGGACTTGGCCTAAAGCAGCGCATGTCCCCAAGAATTGTTTGCAAAGATAATGACCGCCAGACTGAAAATTAAACATGCTGTTTTGAATTAGCATCCGTATGTCAGCTTATCTGCACCGATAGCAACGCCTTCCTTCCATTGATGTAATCGTTCCCCTTCCCCTCCCCTAACTGCCCATCGCCTTGGTCGCCTAATGGAAACACTGTTTGGGTTTCTGCCTGAATCAGTGCTTCCGGAATAGCTTTCATGGTTTGATCTCGAATAAATGCTTGTTGACTCTCGCTTTGGCCTTTTATGTGTAGAGTAGCACATGGGAGAGAAAAGGAGGCTGTCGCCCCAGGCATGTGCTGCATGTCGTATTCCTCAGGGGCTGCGGCTGCTTGCCAATCACAGCCCACTTTAGTGCACGATACACTTCCCCAGTCATATGCCCTATGGGGGCAAGAAGCCCTGTCCTTGATTGCGGTGGAACCTCCCACGTCTGGTGACTGGAGGATGAACGGAGTTTAGTGAAGTTGAGGTTTTGCAATAGTTTCTCTTCCCCTCTGAATGGTTACATTGCTCCTCCACACTGGGCAATGTGAGCTAAAGCATATCTGACTTAACCAGAACGGACCCCTACCCCACACTGTCACTCACACAGGGCAGCAGGATGGAGCTGGCATGCCAGCCGAGCCTCTGCACCTCCTCTGCCAAGTCTTCAAATAGCATCAGTCACGCAGGAAAAAGACTCCAGGCCACTGCGGCTTAATAGGCCTTGATGGATGAGCACAAATGCAGAGGAAGGATGCGATTACCAACCACGAGGTAAGATGCCGTCGGGCCGCTCTGTCCTCCACAAGCATGTTTCCGTCGGGGCGAATGAGGTTGAGTCCGGAGCCGTATGAGCAGGGGAGCAATCCCAAAGCAGCCTATGACCCTTGCGTGGTTTCGGTACAAAATAACCATCGGAAGCTGAGGCAACACCATCTTTACGAGGCCTCAGGAAGAAAATGGACAAGTCAACAGATAATAATTGCATGCCACTGTGTGTGCGGTGAGGGGATCACGGGGCACCTGCTGAGTCCGGCTACCCGGGGAAGTAATGACCAAAGGCAGGACTGGGAAGTGTTTCTGCACAGGATACTGAGTTTTTGTTGGTTTAAAATATATTTTTATTCATTTCAGAGAGGAAGAGAGAAGGAGAGAAATAGAAACATCAATGATGAGATAGAATCATTGATCGGCTGCTTCCTGCATGCCCCTCACTGGGGATCAAGCCCACAGCCTGAGCATGTGCCCTGACCGAGAATCGAACCGTGATCTCCTGGTTCATAGGTCAGTGCTCAACCACTGAACCACACTGGCCAGGCTGCACAGGTTGTTGTAACCCAAGTGCATGTTCTAGAGCAAACCCGCCTCAGCATCTTGGTTCTGCCTGTTTTGAGCTGCACTAGTAGCAAGTTACTACCCTGGGGTCTCAACAGCTCTGAGAAATGTGAAGGAGCAGTAGCAGCTCCTGGCTCCTGGGCCTTTGAGGCCTGTGCACCTGAAGGACATGAGGACAAGCCTCGGGCACAGTAAGTGCTCGGTAAACACTGGTCATCATCACCAGGGTGTGGACCAGGGGGAGGTGAATGAGGCTCTTGTTTGGGTGCAAAAGTGAAGAGGGTGTCAAAAGACTCAGTGATAAAAGATCAGGAATATTTTAATACAAAATTTTTACAAGTCAAACTCAATGCAAAGAAATCTATGATGAAATAAATGTCAAATTTGAAATAAAGGTGGGATCTGACCCTGCCCTTGCCTCATCCTGGCTCGCCTGTCATCGTAGTCCCAGTTCTGTCGGATCTTCTCTTTATTTAAAATTTCAGTATTTTCTTCATCCTGAGATTCTTTGCATTCATTTGTTTTTTAAATTTTCGCATTAAAGTGGTATTTATCTTGATAACTGAGGTTTGTTTGTTTTTAGGGCCCCCTGGAATTTTATACTCAAGGGGAGTGCCTTCGCTAGCTCACCCTAATCCTGGCCTTAATACATTTCTTTCAAATTTTCCTGCAAGTCTATGCTACTCTTGTCATTAGAGAAATAAAATGATAAGCTGACTACTTTTAAAAAATGAATTCTTAAAATGAGGCTTGATCTGCAGGCATTTATTGAGTCTAACTTGGAAGGCACACCAAACATATGTGGGCTCTTTCAAGTACAAACCCATAAAACAATACATGATAAGAGTGTCTGTTAAATGAAACAACGGGTGTTATAAGAATTCTGATCAGGGTGAGAGAAAGGAAGGCTGGTGTTTTCCAGAAAGAGTGAGGAGAGTAGAAGGTGGGATTTGCCAGGTAGCACTGGAAGGCACACACGGGGCAGAAATCCCATTGTATTTGACCTTGACATTCCTGGCAGCCCCTGGAGAGCAGCTCACCAAAATGCGGAAAGAAACACCAGCTCTTGTGCACTGCGGAGGCCTGGGGTTCCCCTCAGGGCTGTGGCCAGACCCGCTTGTAGGCAGGTGAAAGGGTCCTGGAGGCCGTCCCAGGCTGTCCACACAGGGGACACTTTCAAGGAGGGAGCGGGGAGCCTCTGACCCACCGATAGCTGAGGCTGCAGGAGAGGAACTCCAGACAGGGAGGTGACTGTCCAGTGCTAATGGCATTCAGTGTGGCATGCCTGTCTCCACCATTCATTCATACATACACATTGGAACCCCAGCTCTGTTTGTCCACGGAGATGAGCAGAGAGAAACCTGCCTCTCAACTCTAGGCTGCTCTGCCTCTCTGGATCCCAGACTCAGAGTCACAGACACCGTGCAAACCCTGGTTGTCATCAGTGAGGCCATACCCAGGGTTATAGCTCCAAACCCTCGATCTGGGTACTGGCTGTGGTCTGCATCGCTCAGAACTCACTTTTTCTCCCACATCCCTCAAAGCCCCAAGAAAAATCCTCCCTTTCCCCCCAGAAAACACATTTTTAATAAAAACTCAGTGAGGTGAGGATGATCCATCCTCCAATAAAGTCCAAGGAAGGAGAGATCTGTAAGAAAGACCTGGGTCCTATTTGAGCTTGTAAGCAAATTGCTTGATCTCTTTATGCCTCAGTTACCCCATCAATAAAAAAGGGAGGATCTCCCCATTGCTGACACCTTATTGGTAAAATGGGGACACTAAGAGCACCTTCCTTTGCGGCAAGTATGGGAATAACATGCAGTAGTGCTGGAAAGCAAGCATTCAGCACGCCTGGCATATGACAAGTATTCAATATCTGAGAGCTGTTTATTATCATTTTATAATCACTGCTCTCATCATTATTTTCATCAGGTTGTAAAGGAAGGACCGGAGGTAGATTGTGCGTGTAAAACATCCATCACTGCCTGGCACACGGCAGGAGCATAATAAGTGGTAGGTACTGTCATAAGGATGGCAGTGAGGAAATGGTGAAATCCACCAGGCATGTCAAAGAGGAAGGCTAAAATAGCATTTCCAAGCAGAAATCTGTAAGCACACTTTAAGGATAAGAATGCATTTCTAATCGGCAGCATTATTTATACATAAACAATTTATCTACCCAAGGCAAGAACACAGTTTTTTCTCAAGTAGATTAAACCACCCCCTACCCCGCACCCCAATTCCGCCTTTTGCCACTCACATGTTTGGTGAATGCTTTCTTCTGAGATTGTAGTTGGTCAACCTCACCGCTGAGGGGACAGGATTCAGAACTAAGAGCCTCAAGTGGAGTCGCTCCTGACTTGATACCACACTGATTAGAAATGACCCCAAGGAAACGGAGAGACGCCGTAGCTCAGTGCTCATGGTCTGAAATCACACAACTGTACTTCTTCCCCATTAGTGGTTTGGCTCAGAACATTTAGTCTCTCATTTTAAAGAAAACTTTTTAATAAACTCTACTTTGGGCCAGAAACTTGGGTAAGTGTTCAATCTAAGAGACAGGCCGGTCAGTGTCGTAATACAGCTCTCTGTACTTTTCTACAGGTTGGAGATAGTATATACATGAAGAGTTTAAAAAGCAGGCTCATGCCACCCACGCTGCTGAGCTCCGTGATGCTGGAATCACAAGACCTTGCCCTTGGGAGAGGTCTTAGCAGGCTGGCTGGTCCACGCCAGGCTTCTCTGCAAGTCCCTGAGGATTCGCAATAGCATCCCTTCAATGCAGGCGCAGTTCCAGCCTCTAAGGGCTGCTCAGACCTTTCCCTCCTGCCTGGGTTCCGGTTTCCTCAGTCCTTTTCCACCATCATGCATCCTGAATGCCTGCTGACTCCCACTGAAGCAGGCTTATACTCAAGCACGGGCGCTTCCAGGATCCTCAGAAAGGAGGGCGTTCCTCTGAGGTCCCAGAAGAACAGAAAGAGCCCTTAGCTGGTACTCAAGACACTAGTACTAGATCTGGCTCCACTAGGAAGCCCGCCTCTCTGGCCCTCAGCTTCCTTGTCTGTAAGAAATGGGGGGGAGGGGTTGGAGAGGAAGGGGTAATCCCGATCTGCCCCGTGTAAAGAGCTGTTTCAAGTGAAATGATGGACACAGGCACTGAAAAATGGGGATCCTACCTGCTCTGTGTTGGTTTTCCAGCAAGTCCAGAAGTTACTATGCAGAAAACACCTTTCACAGTGCAGGTGATTAATAAATGAAAGAGTGAAGTTCTGCATAGTATGATCTCAGTACATGGTGGGAGCTCAATGCATAGGGTACACCGTTAGGTGCTCAATAATGCAAGATTCGAGTTTTCCGTATTGAGTTTCTGAATAACCGAAGAGAACATGGACTCTGCAGCCAAGATGTCATGCGTGCTTACTAGGTCTATGGCATAAAGTGAATTAATTAAGTGCTCCTGTCCTCAGTAGCAATATGAGGGTAAATAATCCATGAGGGGTGTAACCCATAATGGTGTAAGGATGAAATAAAATTAAGCACACGTCGTGCCTCACGCATAGTGCTTGGCCATGGTGAAGTGCGCAGTAAATAAATAGTATTACTCTACTATAACAATAATGTCATTATTGTCCCTTCACTCTCCTGCCAGGTAGCAGGGATCCTGTGTCCGCCCAGCACACAGGACCACGGCTGCGGAGTCTGGACTTGTCACTGAGCTGCTGTAGATCTCTGTCAGGCCTCCTGCACTTCTGCAGCCTGTGCATGATGCTACTGCATCCCCTGGGCTTCTCCCTCTCACCTCCCGGTATGTGCTAAACAGTTTACCAAGCAGCTTCAGACTCATTAACATCTAATCAGTACTAATTGGCTATGATTCAGCAGGCCAGGCTCTGGAAGAAGCCGTTTCAGGGGCCAGGTAGCTGCCAGAATCCTCACAAAAGCATACTCCTGGTCTTTGGGGACCAGCCACTGGGTGGGTGGGAGAGGGAAGGCCAGAGTTGGGTCCTCTAAGAAATCTGTGCCTTTCCAGCTCTAAGGCAACCATAGGACCTAAGCATTGAGTGACAGGTTGAATGACAGATTGATCAAGCATGGATCCATTCAACACATTTATTGAGCACCTACTATGCTTCAGGCACTGTGCTAGGTGCTGGAGATACAACCATGAACCAAACAGATGGTTCCCTACCCTCAAGGAGCTTAGAGTCTTGTGGGAAGGTATACCAAAAAGCAAGTGAACAAACTCACCAAACTGAGGGTCAGCATTTACTGAGCACCTGCTGTGTTAGGCTCTGCCCTCCTGGATAATAGCCTTCTATTATTATTATTCCCATTTTAGAGAAAACAAAAATGAGGCCCAGGAAGTTGGCCCAGTGTCCAGCATTTGGTAAGTGATGAAGCCAGGACTCTCACCTCAACAATCTGCCATAGAATGAACAGCCACCGGGCATCGAGATAGCGAATCCAACTGAGTTCTCCCAGACTAACCTTGTAACACATTATAAACAAGCAAAATGATGACCACCAGCTGCTTCTAGTGTTCCAGTGCATTCCAAAGCTAGAAAATAAAGATTTCCGAATATGGAATAATTCAGCCAACCAAGGCCGTGGCTCTCTAGCACCACCAGAAGCCAAGTCGAATATAGTGGACAGATATCACATGGTCTGTGTTATTTTCTAAAGTACTTGTATCTAGGCGCACATAAGCACAATTCGCATAATGAATCTTCAAAGTCGGCATTATGATTACGACTTTATAGATGAGGAAGCTAAGGCAAAGATGTGTTTAGTAATCTGGCACAAATCTTAAAACCAGTAAAAAGATATACCAGGATTCGAACACCAACAGGAGCCCATTTTCAACTATCACCACTGACAGTGAGTATTAAACGTCTTCAATAGCCCTGGCTGGTGTGGCTCAATGGATTGGGCACTGTCCCATACAACAAAAGACTGCAGGTTTGACTCCTGGGTTGTGGGTTTGATTCCCAGTAGGGGGCAGCGGATTGATGTTTCACTCTCTCATGGATGTTTCTCTCTCTCAATAAATCAACCAAAAATCTTTTTTTTAAAGTCCTGAACAACTGTTAATGGAAAAAAAGAAAAAAAAAAAAAGGTGTCATGGAATTATAATACCAGAGAGCATTCTGGTATTTCTGTTCCCCTGGTTCAATGACCTCTGATGAGATGATAGTTTTCAGAGTGTGTTGCTATAAATGAGCAATACTACCTCACCCGTTGACTCGGAATGGCAGCCAGTCCATGCATTTCCGTAAGCTTTGCAGAAAGGTCTCTGACGTATGGTGTCTCAGCTAATCCCTCAGCAGCCCTGGGAACTGCGTATTGGTGCCATTTTACATACAACATAAATGAGATCCCAAAACAGTGGATACAACACTGGTATTTATTTATTAAGCACTAGGGGCCCAGTGCACAAAAATTTGTGCACTCGGGGGTCCCTCTGCCCAGCCTGTGCCCTCTAGCAGTCTGGGACCCCTCGGGGGATGTCCACCTGCTGGCGTGCCTGTCTAGCCTGGGTGAGGGGTTGATGGCTGTTTGCAGGCTGGCCAAGCCCCCCAGTGGGAACCCTCACCCCAAGGGGGTGTGGCCAGCCTGGGTGAGGGGCTGAAGGCTGTTTTCAGGCTGCCCACAATCCCTTCAGGGTTTGGGTCCCTACTGGGTTGCCTGGGCCACCTGTGTGAGGGGCTGAGGGCCGTTTTCAGGCTGCCCACAGCCCCTTCAGGGTTAGGGTCCCTACTGGGGTGCCTAGCCAGCCTGGGTGAGGGACTGAGGGCTGTTTGCAGGCTGCCCACAGCTCCCTTTGACCTAAGGTTCCAGCCAGGCCGCTGGCTGGAAGCAGGTTTCTGGGGTTTATTTATCTTCTATAATTGAAACTTTGTTGCCTTGAGCAGAGGCCACAGCCTGCCTAGGCAGGCAGTTTCCTCCATCACTGGCCTCCTGTTTGCTCTAGCTCCATGGCTGCCAGCCGCCATCTTGGCTGGGTTAATTTGCATATTGTCACTCTGGCTGGTGGGCGTGGCTTGAGTGTAACGGAGTGAGGGTTAATTTGCATATTACTCTTTTATTAGATTAGATGTGCCTTATGCCAAGGCACTGAGGACAGACAGGGTAAACATTATGACCTTTGAACATTATGACCTTTAATCCACTCATATGAAGCTGCCATGTGGCCCACTGTTCAGAAGAGCAGATTGGGGCTTGGACAGGTTGAATGACTCACCCAAGGTCCTAAACTGGTCAGCAGAGGCAGAATTCCAACCCAAGACCTGCTCTCCACCACCACGGCACCTCGCCGTTTCCCAGGAGAGAGAAGGGTTCAAAATAAGCCCATCAAACTCCCATCAGCTATCAGCCAGGTCATTCGCATCTGGGGCTCATTATACACTATTATGAGGACTTTACTGAGCCCCACACAGTTCTGAGCAAACTCAACATCTCTTCTCTGTCTCCTATTGCCTGTTAAAGTATCACATAACCATGATGGGCCTGCCTTTCAGAGACTTGCATTCTGCAATCCCATTCAAGCCATGGAGTTCGCGTGGGAACAAGGCAAGAAGCCTAAACAATACCGTGAAGGCCCATATTCAAACATAACCCCAACTCACTCCTCATTGAAGAGGCGGGCACAACAGCTTTCCCACTGTTTAGCTATTATTTTGTGTCCAGTAAGAGTCATTGAGTGGCAAAAGAGACCACTTGTAGACACAGAATAGCTATTTGGTTGGTTGGTTGTTCATTTTTGGGGAAATAAAATAAGCTTTTAATTCAAATACAGCCTCCAACAAAATCACCCAAGAGTGAATGAGAAGGAGGTAACAGTTAAAGCGGAGAGAGGCTGGAGAGGCCGAAGGATATGGATGGGAGAACCAGAAAGAAGGAAGATAAGAAAAGGGGATGGTGCAGGGAGAGGAATAGAGACAGAAATGGCAGAAGATGGAGAAGAGAAGAGAGAAAAGAGGGAGGAGAGGAAATTGGGAAATGTGACAGAGAGATGAGAGGGGCTGCTGAGGAAAGGAAATTATTAGAGGTGCAGCCATAGAATTTCCGTGTTTATAGAAAACTCATGGCCCACGTTTCACAAAAGATGCTCAAACCTGCCAGATGGGGGAAGCAGCAGGACTTCTGGAATGTGTTTAAGTAAGGAGGCCACAGTGCCTTCTAAACTGGTTCCAGGAAAATAACAGTTTGTCCCGGGGATGGTAATAAAGGCACAAGAAGTAGCATATTGGGTAGGGTCCACTCTAGGGTGTTGGCAAAAGCCATCCCCCAGGCGTATCACCTGGCGGGGAGAGGCAGGTTAGGGGTTGCAAGGGCTCACAGGTGGAGATACAGCCTTGCTTCAGAGAAATCTTACTGCAAACCCTAGAGACTTCCAGGCTGGGGCACTGGGCAGAGTTGCAATGATGTAATGTGCTTGAGGCAGTGGAAGTTTCCTCCAAATGAAAAAGAAAGGCAAGAGGCCTGAGCAAGTCAGGCAAAGCAAGCCTGGCAGCCAGAGTCCTGGAGTCAACCTCGAGGCAGCCTCTGTGGCTCTACATCATCACTATCCTCAGTCCAGCCTTCCTCCTGGTTGTAGCAGCTCTAGGCACTCGCCACAGGAAAAAACAAAACAAACAAAACACAGCAAAAGCAGGAGGATGCAGTAAGACCTGCAGAGCCGCTCCCCCAGGGGCAACCACCAGGACAGGACTGCTTAGAGGATGAGAGCTGGCTTCAGATCCAGACTCGGGTTCTCACTGATTTAACTGAATGACTTGGGCTAAGTCACTTCACTTTCCTGAAATGGGTTTCTTCACCTGTGTGACAGAAGGAACGGAATGTGAAAAAATAAAGTAAGATGCTTGATGCACTGTCAGTCACACGCAGGGAAGCTATGGACATTATTTACTACTGTTCTTCGAATAGATTTCCTTTCTGTCTTTTTCCCCGCTGCATAGAAATATGATCTATGCAATGTACTCAGCACAGTCAAAAGAATGTTTCCAGGCCATAAAGAAAACAATGATAATATTTCCCATGTTCAATTGTCAGATCACTTTTCCCTCTGAGCCAAGAGCAAGAGGGCCCATCTCTAACTCTTCCTTTCTATCCACCAAAGACCCTGAAGATGCCCTGCCCCGCTGCACAGTGCATCTGAGAGGGACTGCAAAGGACATGGAGAGAATGCCACCAGCAGGCATGCGCCCTGGCAGCTCTTAACAATGGCTGGAAAAGCCACCACTTCACTCAGCTACAGCCATGTCAAACAAGAACCTGGTCTGTTTCCTCTCTACTCCCTCCCCCCACCAAAAACAAGGGAATGGGAAAGTGGATCCTTTCAGATTCTTCACATCAAATGGAGAAACCCCCAGACCTTTGCACATGCTGTTCCCGCTCTTGTAATGCTCTTCCTAAGTACCTAGAGGAATCACATCCTCTCTCTCCTACTTGGTCTGTCTGCTCTCAAATGGCTTCTGCTCAGTGAAGCCCTTTCTGACAACTCTATTTAAAATTGAAACCCCATCGCACCATCACCCTAGTCCTCCCTCTCGCTCTTCCCTGCTCCATTTTTTCCTAGGGCTTATCACCAGCTGACATTCCATACTTTACTTGAGGTATGTCTGTGTCTGATTTCCTTCCCCCTGGATTATAGCCAAAGATAAGACAGAAGGTTTCTCAATTTTGTTGATTACTGTCTCCGCAGCCCTCAGACCCTATAGAAAGCTCTCAAATACAATTTGTTGCATGAGAGAATGAGTTCTTTAGAGCTCGTCCTCTGCCTCGCATCTGCAGGAAGGTATAAGGGACCTTATGAAGAAGCTGTCCCTATTACAGGTGAGGAAACTGAGATCCAGAGAAGCAAAGAAACTGTCCAAGATTTCACAGCAAAGTTCGGCGGTTCCGCTGGCAAGAACACCCACATAATCAACATCAGAACATAATGATGTTCCTCTCCAAGCCCCAAGGACTGTTCACCTATCCCGTCTCACAAACAATCTCCATAACCCGGCAGCGGGGTGGGAGCCTAGCTGCCACTCGCTGTTCTGCGCTCACTAGTCATGTGAGGTTGGCGTGTCTCTTGGGGATTCCATCTGGCCACCTGCAAAACGCAACAATAATCCCTGCTCTTACCACCAACCAGTGCTGCTCTGAGAATCAATAGAACATTTTGGAGCATTTCTTGGCTTCCAGGGGGTTGGGGGAGGGAACTTAGTGAGGCACCAGGAGCCCTTGCTGGCGTGCTACTGGAGGCACTGAAGTCATCGTGCTCCCAGGGAGGGCTGGCCCGATGCCTCTGTGACTCTCATTCTGATGCCCTCAGCCACGTGTCACAAGCAAGTAGATGCTGGCTCAGTAAAGGACAGAACAAGAGACGCTGCTGCGCCCATGAACCAAGCACAGGCTCTGCCTGTGTGTTCCTCCTCTTGTCCCTCCTCCAGGTGCTCCAGACAGACACCTGTGTGCCTTGGACAGGGGACCCTTTCCACCCTGTCTGTCCTCAGTGCCTTGGCTTGAGTAGATCTCTCCAGGAAACAATCCCTTTCATATCCACACAGCCTCCCCCTAAGGAGTGCAGGTGGTTGGGAACTTATACAAAGTGCTCTAAAGGATGTTGCTGGGGTGCCTCTGGCTTTCTGTGGAGTCACTGGAAATGCCATCATCATTGGCGAATGACATTCGTGTGCCCCATGCCAGACCTGCGCCAAGCACGCTGTGTAGCATATAGTATCGCTTACTCCTCACAACAATGCTATGAAGCAGGTTCTGTTGTTATGCCCGTTTTAAAGATGAGGAAACTGAGGCACAGAGTGTTTAATTCAATTCCTCCATAGGTTCAGTCAGTTAAGTGGAAGAGCAATGATTCAAAGCCAGGCACCCAGGATAGTAAGAAAAGAGCATGATGGTGCCAGCTATCTGTACAAAATGAATGTGTGCTTCCCTGAACATAGTAAGCTAGGAGGCAGCTGCCCAGCCAGCTACTACATTTCCCAACACCCCTTGCATCTGGGTGTGGCCATGTGACTAATCCTTACCGATAGGAAATATGCTGGAGTTTTTAAGAGTTGAGAAACCTTTTCCTCTCTCCTCTCCAATGCCTGGTGGCAGAACACCGTAAGGTGCTGCAGGATGACAGAGACACAAGAAGGTAGAGATTAGATTCTTAAATCTCAAGTGACAGGAAGCTTCTTGCTGACCTGCACTGGACCATTGGATAAGTGAGAAATAAGCTTTACTGGTAAGTCAGAGGTCGGCAAACTTTTTCCTGTAAAAGGTCAGAGAGCAATTGTTTTCAGCTTTATGGATCATACAGTCTCTGTCACAATGACCCAACTCTGCCACTGTAGCATAGACAATTTACATACATACACACACACACACACACACACACACACACACCCCAAGCAGCCAGAACAACTGGTTTCACTGATGCTCACTGAGGCCCCAGTTGCCCCCCCTCCATCCCAATCAGGGGCAGGGCTCGCCAACCAACCACCCATGTCCCCTCCCCCGAGCTGGCCCAGCCCCAATCGGCCCCAATTGGAGCAAGCCGGCCAGACACCATCTGTGCACGAATTCATGCACCAGGGCTCTCATCTGTAAATAAACACAGTGGGATGTTGGTCCCATCCCCATCTTTCCTCCCCAAGGTGTGAGCAGGCCCTGAATCCAGGCAAGGGCATCACTCACTGACTGTGGGAAATCAGAAGGGCGGGGGAACCCTAAAGAGAACACTCTATTTGCCAGTTGAATAGCACATCTTCCCGAAGGCTTTAGCCATGTAGATTCAAATGGAAAATGGCATTTTAAAAAGAGTATAGAAATGCTGAGTCCAATATTCAATAGAAAAACCCAATGCAGCCCTTAAAAGTTAATGCCCCGACATTTGTTTTAGGGCTGTAGCATATGCCTCGCCTCATCTGTGATTAAAAGTTCCCTCACTTCTTCCTGCAGCGCTTTTCCATCGTTTGCATAATGCAGACCACAGGATCCTAGGTGGTGACTGCTGGCGACGGGAATGGAGCACAGGTGAGGGGCAGGAAGAAATCCTTTCAGAGACTCTCCAACTCATCTTCACGTTCTTGGGAAAATTTTGTTTCGTCAAATGTTACAGCATTTCTCTTGTCGCTCCACATGACTGTCAGTTCTGGCAGGAAACACGAAGGCGCGTACACGCCGATGCCTTCCACCTTCTCTGCTCCAGAAGGTGACTAGACTGCGTCAGCAGCACATTGACCCATGAGATGCTGCCTCCCTGGGAAGCACCGAGGTGGCATGGCCTCCGCCCCCTCCAGCTCCAAGCTCAGGCCTCCACCATTGCCAGGGGGAAGGAGGTGTGAAACCCGGGAGGTATTAGTTTTGATTTTCTTCTCCTGCCCTGGGGAATGAAGCTGGCACCTGGGAATCCAGGTAAATCCCGCACAAGGACCAGGCATTCTCAGAGGGAAGGGCTGCGTCACCCATTCTTTCTCCTCGCATTCCATCTAAGCCCAAGACTCTATCTTTTTGTGCTTTTGTATCAATGAGGTACAAAAGGGGCCGCTCCAATATTTCTCCGTTTTCTAATCTTCTCCTTCCTCTACTCTCAGGCCAAGAGGCATTAGTAGGAAGCTTAAGTGCAGGATGATCATCTATTAACCCAGCAAAGAGTTACTGACATGTACAGTCTCAGATACTATTTAGGGCTCCAGAGACAGAGCAGTGAGCAAAGCACAGTCGCTGCTGTCAAGGTTCCGACAGCCCAGTGGGAAAAGCAATAAATAAGTTTAGAATTTGTTACCAAAAAAAAAAAAAAAAGTTTTCTAAAGGAAAGTCTCTGGTTTTGTGTCTCATGCATTGCTCAGGGGATGGGTTCTGCCGTACTGGCTGCTGAGATAAAAATATGCTAACGCTCATAGCTCAGGGAGAAATCTGAACTTGAGAAAGTGGTTTGGGACCCTGGCATTGGAGGGAAAAGGCCTCGGCTGGAACCTTTCTGCCACTCAGCTCACGTCATTTCTGCCACTCAGCTCTCCGGCTTCCAGTGGCCTCTTGTCCCATCCTGAATAAAATCTAAGTCCTAGAATCCTCGGCATGGCCTTAAACACCCCACATGGTCTGCCTCTGCTATTTCTCTGAATACACCCTCTATTTCTTCTCTCCAGCCCACTGGCTTCTTTGCTGTTCTTTAAACACACACAGCCTGTGCCCACCTCAGGACATTTGCATCTGCTGTGCTCTGATTTCTCTTCCCACAGATATTCATGTAGCTGCTGCTCCCATTTCCAATTCTCAGCACTTCGAAAGGTTCTTCCCATCTAAACAGCAGTGGAGCCTTTCTAGTCTTTGCCCTGCTGGTATGAACTGAATGCCCCACCCCCCAAATACATTCATACGTTAAAATCCTAACCCCAAATGTGACACTATTAGGAGGTGAGGCTTCTGGGAGGTAATTAGGTCTTGAGAGTAGAGCCTGTAGGAATGGGACTAGTGACCTTATAAAAGATATTAAAGATCTTTCTCTTTCTCTCTTTCTCTCTCTCTCTCCCCCTCCCTCCCTCCCTCCCTCCCTCCTTCTCTCTTTCCCTCCTTCCATCTTTTCTTCCCTCCCTTCTTTCTCTCTCTCTTTGCTCTTCACCACAACCAGAAGACAGCCATCTGCAAGCCAGAAAACAGGTCCTCATCAAGAACCAAATCTGCTGACACTTTGACCTTGGACTTCCCAGCCTCCCGAACTGTCAGAAACAAATGTTTGTGCTTTAAACCACCCAGTCTAGAGTAATTTGTAATAGCAGCCCAAATGGACTAAGACTCCTACTTTCTGTTTTTCTCCCCAGCCCACTGGCTGGCTCCCTGACAGTCTCTATTCACTTGCTTGTCTGTTGTCTGTCTTCCTCCACTAAGCAGGAGCCCTCTCGGGCTGAACCGTGGAAGGATGAAGGCCACTCAGGGGCTGTAACTTACTATATCCCCTCTGCTCCCCTCCAGTCGGTCTTCCAAGTGGCCACGAAAGGATGCTTCTGGAAGGTAAGTCTGATGCTGGCAACCCCCCACCATGGTTTGGAAGTCCTCCGTGGCTTTCATCGGCTCTTAAGATAAAGATGCAACTCCCAACCGTGGCCTGCAAGTCCCCGCATGGTTTGGCACTTGCCCACCCTCAGCCTGACCCTCCGAGCCCAGAGTCGCCGGCATGTTTTCAGAGGTTTGCCATGGGGTTTGCCCAGGCTGTTCCCACTTTGTGAAACACTCTTCTCTTTCACCCAGGCACCCCTTTCTAGTCTTCACACCCCAGTCTGAGTCCATGTCCTTACACAACCTCATCTGACCTCCCCAATGAGTAGCGCCCCCCCCCCATCTGCTCTCGTAGTGCCTTGTGCTTTCACAGATGCCCATCCATGTATGATGGGGTGCCATCCCAATAAACTCATCATAGCTGAAAAGATCCTAAGTTGAAATGCATCTAATACACCTAACTTACCAAGGATCAGGGCCTCGCCTACTTTAAAAGTCCTCAGAACACTTACATTAGCCTTCTCTTGGGCAAATCATCTACCACCGTGAATACACTGTAGAGCACTGGTTGTTGGCCCTCATGATCATGTAGCTGACCGGGAGGGAGCGGTGCTCGCTGCCTAGCATCACATACCACTAGCCCACGAAAACATCAAAATGCAAAACCTGAAGCACGGGTATCACTGAATGCGTATCACCTTTCCACCTTCGTAAAGTTGAAAAATTATAAAGTTAAAATTATAAAGTTGAAAAATTATATTGTATATAAATATGGGTGCCACGCTTCTCCATATTCACTTCCTCCCTTCTAGACTTTAAGCTCCAGAAGAGCAGAGAAAGCTTGACTTGGCTCCCCACTTTACTCTCAGAGTCCAGCACATAGTAGGCTTTCAAGAAATATGTGAATGAAGAACCAAAGGAAAATGACTTTCAAACAAGCTAACAACAGCCGCAGGGATAGGAGGCCTGAGAGAGATAAAACTTCTGATGATGCTTTGTAAATGGAAATGGAACTGTGTTGTACAAATTAAGTGGTTATTTAAAGATTTAGGCCTGCCCACCTCGAGGTCTCTCATCTGATCCGCTGATTTGAAACAAAGACATTTTAACCCGAACGCCACCTCGGCTAAGTTTCTTTAGTAGCCTTTTATACTATTAAAGGTCAAATCTTACAGGATCTTCTCACCAAACCAGCAAATTAGGCATTTGTGTGTCCTAAGTGCTTTTTATATATAGTAACATATCCAGCTCTGTGATCTATCATTATCCCCACTGCATAGATGAAGAAACTGAGGCATGGAGGAGAAAGAGGGCTTTCCAACAGACATACAACTAGAAAGTGGTGGATTGAGGGTTTGAACTCAGGCATTCTAACTCCAGTCTATGCTCTGAACCATCCTGCTGCAGTAAAACCCAAACTCAAACGACAAATGAGGAAACTGAAAGAGGTTTAGTCACATGTTCTGCCAGACTCCCAGCAGAAACTCCTAACATGAGGCTTCTGCTCAGATGAAACAATATCCAATGTCCTTACCCAACAGGGAGCCCCCTGGTCCCATCCCCTCCCTATGCCCCCCAGCACACCAGGCTCCCTGGACACCCCGATGCCCAGCTGGTCTGCACTTAGGAGTGTAGTTCGCGCCTTGCATTGCTGGGCATATGTTTATACCTGCATTGGATGTGTTTCTGGCACTTTCTCAAGTGCACATACCTGCTGCCGCCTGTCATGACAACCTGGGGCTGAAAGCCAATTCCATCAACATTTACCAAGATTCTATCACATGGAATTGTGCAGAGAGCAGAGGTTACAGAGTGTGGCTTTGGTCAGATGGGCCTGGGTTCAAATTCATCATTCACTCTGTTAACCAATATTGTGGAGCCCTGGCTCTATGATGGGGCTGCTATACACTCAGGATATCAAGGGGAACCCAAAAGAGGGGGTACCACCATCAGGACCTCAGAGCGTGGTGGGAGACACTGATGCGAAGACAACAAACACATAAACAAACAGTAGAATTGTCAATGATGGAAATAAGCGGGGTGGTGTGGTAGGATAAAACTGAGAGTGGAGGGTTGGAGGGATCCTTAAAATAGAACCGCAATCTGCCCCTGACAAGTTTCATGCCTTTGGCAAGTCTCTTAATGCCTCCAAGCTACAGTTTCCAAACCTGGGAGTGGTGATGGTGACATCTACTGCACATGGAATATGCTCAGAAATGAAAGCTCTGCTCGTGTTAAACCAAGTGCTGGGCATCCCAGGGGGAACCAGAGCCGTGTGCAATCCAGGAGAAGAGACAGGCTACACGAAGGCATGTGCCACCGGCATTAAGGGGACACCATAATCGGACTCTCCGGAGCGCTGTCCCATTCCTCCCAACGCAGCCTCTGTGCACTGAGTCCACGCTTGTTTCCTGACACACAGGCAAGTCCTCCAGCCCGTCCAGTCCAGCATCCGACCACAACAAAAGCAAGTGAGAGGCGTCTTCCTCCTCCCAGCTTGCTGCATCATTGAACAAAGAGGAGACATGTACATGGACTCACTTTCTGCCTCCTCTTTATTTTTTTTGCTATCACCCCAGGCCAAGCAACCAGCAAGGAACACCTTCTAGAAAAGCTCATAGAGAAGACCAGAACCTTGACATAGATCAAGGTCTGCCAGCGAGAGCTGAGATTAGCGGAGTAAAGGACGGAGAAGGGCAGATATTTCTCATCCCATCTCACCACATCTATCGCTCCCAAAGACAAAGGCCCACTCCTTCTGCCTTCAGGCTGGGTCAGTGATCCGGAGAGATTAGCAACCTGAGTCAAAACTGGCTCCGCTAGGTTGGAGCCAGGCTCTGGGGAAAAGAATCATGACTTGCTGGCTAACGGTCAAGGTCAAGAGATAAAGGAATCACTAATATTTAAATAGTCTCAGGTGAAAGAAAACTGCTGTATCTATTCAAGAGACTGCATCCTTGAAGATTCCCAAAACCTAAGCATTCCCAACATCCCCACCATATACACGCACATACTTTGTACATGTATATACATATGTGTATCTACACACATTCAGATACACATGCAGGCATATACAGATACAAGTATGTATGCATATGTAGATATACATGTATATAGACATATACATGCATAGACACATATGAAAACATGCAAATAGAGGGATATATGTATATATGCATATACAGAGAGAGACATTCACAATGTACATAGAGAGAGAGAGACACGCATGTATGTACATTTAGATGCACACACACATGTACTGCTGTTGTAGCATCAACTCCAAAATAATCTTCAGTAGTTCTCCATGGAGAATAAACTTATCCTAGCCCTAGGACCTCGACAATCTGACCTCATCTTCCTTGGGTCCAACCATTCCTTTCTTTAGCATTTACACTTATCTTTGCATATTTTTGTTGTTGCTGCTGTTAGTCCTCACCCAAGGACATTCTTCCCCATTGATTTTTCGAGAGAGTGGAAGGGAGAGGGAGAGACACACAGAGAGAGAAACATCGATGTGAGAGAGACACATCAATCGGTTGCCTCCCGCATGCACCTGGATCAAGCCTGCAACCGAGGTACGTGCCCTTCACTGGAATCAAACCCACGACCCTTCAGTCTGTGGGCGGACACTCTAACCACTGAGTCAGACTGGCTAGGGTTCTCTGTATATTCTACACAGGTTTTCTGTCCCCAACTGCCATCATTCAAAACCCATCTTAGTGATTTCTGCTTTATCTGTGAACCACCCATTTTATTAACAACCTAACAGTTCAAAAATGAAGTTAGTTTTCAGTTAAATACATTTATTTTGACAGATACTTTTATTCACAGCATCACAAACGAAATACCAGTATCCTTCCCATGACAGAAAGGCAGTCATACAACTCAATACAATGGCTGTAAAACAATGCTGGTGACTTCCAGCTGGAGCGGGAGCCGGCCAAAGGCCTTCAGCCAGAGACCTACTGACATTTTGTTAAGGAAGGGAAAAGCTGGTGCTGGAGGCATGATACCTCCGACTAGGACTTTCTCCTTGACATAATTTACAAAACTGGAAAAAACTTCTAAAGGAGGTCGGTGATTCTGTTGATTGAATCCGGTGTTGGTGTGACTCCTCCATTCATCTCAGGAACCAGCCCACACTCTGCGAAACAGCCCGTGAGTATCAGTGATTTGCTGGCTGGGAGCAACCAATCTGAGTGCCACACAAATTACACACTGATGCTACGTCCTACAGCCATGGTCCCGAAACGCCTTGTAGGGAGCCCCATTAAGTACAAACTCATTCCGGCTTTCAAATCTTCTACAACAGAATATGCTAGCTTCATTCTCCACCTCCCACTGTGTGTCTGCACTTGCTGTGCCCCCACCTCCCACCCCCAACCCCCCCCCACCCCCGTAAACTGGACTTCCCATGTCCTCTGACTGAGTCTCGTGCTTCCACACCTCCTCACCTCTGTTCCATCTAAAACACCCCTCCCCAGCTCCTCCTACAGCCCTGCCCATCCTTCAAGTCACATCTCAAGTGTCACCTTCCCCACGAAGCTTCACCTGCCTTCCCCACAGTCTCACACGCCCAGGCCAGTGGCTTCAAACAGGAGCGTCCTTCAAAACCCCGGGGAGTTTCTGATGTAGGGGGTCTCTAGGGAAAAGCCCAAGGGTCTGCATTCCCAGGGGATGGGGATGCTGCTGGCCTGGTACCACACTTTGCGAACCTCTGCCTCCTGCTTCCAGGTAGGAGTGGTGACCGAATGACTGTCACCTCCTCTGGTGTTACTGAGCTCAGGGGGCCTATCTGAAATACTCTAGGACCTTCCCTTTTTAAATCACTCTGTTTACCCTGACGTATTAGTTCTTAGGGCTGCTGGAGCAAAGGACCCCAGACCAGGTGACTTAAACAGAGAAATTCATTCTCGCAGTTCTGGAGGCCGGACGTCCCCAATCACCGTGTCCACAGAGCTTCAGGGCTTCAGGGC